>JAWNPY010000116.1:0-59051 GCA_035078625.1 Scaptodrosophila scaptomyzoidea
ATATATATATATATATATATATATATATATTTATATGCATACATTTATGGGTATTAAGAGCTGGGGCAAAGTAAAGGAAGTCCAATAAAACTTTCATTTACCAACACTGGCATGCAAAAACACACCTGGTCACATTAATGTGTGTGAGTGTCTATTTAAACAGTTAGCTGACTGGCCAACTACCCTCCAGCTGCTTATTTGTCAGACTCTAAATGATTTTTAATAGCACAGCTGAAAACAAACCAGGAATCCAGGAATCCAAACTGGTCGCTCGCTCGCTCGGTTGGTTGCCCCTCAAGGCAAGGGTGTTCTGGGAATGGTAATGTTAAGTGGGTGTGGAGCACACACACACACACACAAAAGATGCTTTTCGTTGTTGCTGTTGTTTTCTCTGCTTGTTCTTAAATATTAAATGAAAAATTCAATGGCACAGCAGCAACAGAAACAACAGCAACAACTGTCGCCATCATCTTCATCTGCTTGCCCCTTGTTTTACAGGTACCTAAAAATTCTTTTTCTCTTCCCACCTGCTCAGTTGGACTCTGTTGTTTGCTTGTTTACTTGTGCGAATTTTGTTGTACTTCAAACAGTCACAATTCTTACCACCTGCCCCATGCCCCATGCTGCATCCATCCCATATATGTTAGGTTCTGTCCCCGTCTCTGAGCTGAATTAAATATTTGTTTGCGCTTGTCTTGAATGAGATACAAAAACCGACGCGTCGTTTCAATTGCTGCTTAGCCGCTTTTATTTTCTGTAGTATTCTTTTTGTTTTTTTTTTTTTTTATTTACAATTTATATATATACATATATATATTTTTGATTCTACTCTCTGTTTGCCTAATGAGCTTGGGGGCTAAAATGAAATTGCCGAATGATGAACGACACTGGATGACGGGCAATAGACAAGTTGAATGAATGATGAATTTCAATTGAATTCGGCTCTGCAATTGGAGACAGTTTGTTGTTGTTGTTGTCCTTGTTGGCGTTGGCAATGGCAATGGCGGCTGCAATAAAAAACAAAAAACAAAACTACCTCCCCAAACCACTGGATTAAATTGGGATTAACTCTCAATGGGTTTGTTATGAAAAATTGAAAGTTGCAGGCTCTCAATTTTAACAATATGTCTGCTGTTGATTTTAAAAATTATTTGAATAGCTGAGAGTTCATTGTACAATATATATCTGACTTGTAACATGAACTACAATATATATTCACTATACCTGATTCTTTTCTGGCTTTAGCTTGAACTGTAGAAATATAAAATATCAGCCTCAAATGTAAATAATTCCTTCTTTACTTGGCTATGATTTGATGTATATTTGGACTCTTTGAAATATCTATTTTTTTATAAATAAACTTGACTGTTGATAAGACTTTTATTAAATAAATTACGGGTCCCTTCAAATTTTCATTGAGGTCATTTCGGGCCATAGGTTTTTATTGTGGGCTGCAAATAAAATATAATAAAAAAAAAACGAAATTAGTTTCCAAGACAAATGCGTATCAAGTAGACCAGAAAAATAAGAAACAGTTCAGTTTGTTGCCTATTTCAACAGTTAAGTGGAACATTTTTCGTAGCCATTTCATCTACTTCATCGGTTTGGTTTGGTTTGGTGGTGTCCCTGTGGCGCTTGATTGATTGATTATTGGCGCATTTGATTGATGTCGCGCTGATTGACAAGATGAACCGCCGAATTGAGCGGATGCTATCTTAGCCGCAGCATCTTCTGTCCACAATTCACTCAGACGCTGCTGCCAAATCCAGGGAATCTAGGAGTTTAGCTCTCAAAACTCAGAACTGAGAGCTCCCCAAAGAATAAAGTCCTATAGCCTAGAAGAGAGGACAGGCGACAAACGACAGACGACGACGACAATAGTCTCAAGCAAGTTGCAAAAGAGCTTTAAGTCCAAGGCAAATGCTCCTCCATCCGCTTTATAAATAGCTTGTTTGCCCCGCTGTTAAGTGCAGAGCGGAGTGAGGGAGGACAATGCTCATATGTAGTACTAGAGAGAGCGTTGGGCTTGGCCTGGCCCACAAATAAGACTTTGGCTTTTATGCGAGAGACAACGACGAGGACGAGTTTAAGAAGTGCTCGGTTGACGTTGACGATGACGATGAGGCTGAGGCTGACGACGTAGACAAATAAACTTGGCCAACAATAAGACAAACAAACATGTCTCTGCATGCCTCTCTCACACACACACACACAGAGAAAAAGCGTTAGATAAGCGTCTTGGCTGTTGTGGCAAAGACAAACACAATCACATAAAATAGCTTCAGTCAACATGAATGCCTGGCAGTGGAATGAGTTCACCACCATCCATAATGGGGTACTTACATTCTTTTATTTTTAAGCGTAGGAATACAACAAAAAAAAAATATATTATCAATGCCAAGGCTAAAAAAAAAAACGAAATGGCCTTAAAATGTGATTCAATTTTACAATTATAAGCAATTCGCAGAAAAAAATCCTATATAAAAACAGAACAATTCAAGCGTATAATTTAAGCAATTCATTTTATCTTTTTGATTTTTTAAAGATATCAAAACTATGAGAGATTGAAATTGCTTTAAATGGAGTTTATCTGGCCAACTAATGGACCGGGAAATATTCAAAAATTGTAAAGAACAAAACCGCAGACATATATAGAAACATGTCTGTTCTTGTGTTGTGTTCTGTTGTTTGTTGACAGTAAATCGCTTTAGCTGCTTTATGGCCATGGCAATGGCAGTCAATTGCCGACAACTAAGAGACTAACAAAGTCTAAAAGAAAAACAACAACACCACCGCCACCACCACAAAAAATAAACCCACCCAAAAAAAAAAAAAAATATAAAAGTGTTTTGGACTTTGGCGTGTTGGAGTTAGTCGGCATTAGTGGCTGGCTGGGGAAAAAGAAGGGAAGTAAGCTTGTTACAAGTCATACGCTCAATTCACCTAAACAAGCGAGCGAAACTCGCCGAGTTTTTTCTCCTCTTTTACAATTCTCGTTTTGCTGCCTGCTTCTGCTGACAAGCAGCGCCATGTCGCACTTCAAGTGTTAATTTGAAATCCCAGAGGTATCCATCTCTCTCTCTCTCTTCCCTCCTACACAAAGACTGGGACTATCTACAGAAAAGTGGTGATATGGGCACGGTTATTGTTACACTGGATGAAACAAACAAAAGGATGAAAAAAAAAAAGAATTGGTTAAGGAATGAAAAGAAAAGTATCTAAAGGAATCTTTGGGTTCTCAAGACTGCCTCATGGCATCCTTACGATGTACTTCCTGCTGCTGCTGCTGCACGTACTTTACTATATTTCCACTAGCCTACTCAATGACGGAAAAACAAACAAAGAAAAACCCCGGCACACACACTGAAGTGCCTGGCTGACTGGCTGACTGGTTGGCCATCTTAACTTGACTGATATATAGTCTGGTCCAAAGTTCAAGTCTATAGTTTAAGGCAACACAATTTTTTAGCCATGCCCTCTCTCTGTGTGTGTGTCAATATAAGGAATGTCCATATAATTAGTTACTAAATATAATATTGTATATAGAATACTTATACTTTTAGAAGTATTGTTAGCTAAATTGAGCAAAGCCAAGTGTGGACCAAGCGATTAAGTTACCCTGTGTATTTATCTTTGTGATTCACTTGACATCTTGGTCAAATGACCTCAAAAAAGAATTTCGACTTATTGATGGGCAAACAAAGATGATTGTTTTGCCTTTTCTCTGATAGAAATCGATTCTATTATTAATGACAAATGACAAAGTTCTATAATCATAAACAACATTATGATAATACTATTAAATCTATAAGCATGAATGAGATCCATAAATGATATTATTTATATACCCTGTACCTTAGGTACAACGGGTATTATAGCTTTTGGAAATGTATGTAACGCACAGAAGGAAGCATTTCGATATAGCCATGTCTGTCTGTCTGTCTGTCCGTCTGTGTAAGTTCATTTATCTCAGAGACCGTAAGAGCTAGAGAGCCCTAATTTGTTGGTATATGCTCGGTATATCTGCACGCAGATCAAGTTTATGTTTTTTTTTCCCCCCCCACCCCCCATTCAAATATTTCGTGTTTCTCTGAAAATTGATTTTCGATTTTTCAAAAATTTTAAGAACTAATTTGGTGCAGATTAGAATTTTAAATCAACGTGCCAAATCTGGAAACGATCGGATAAAAAATGTAGAAGTTATAGCCGAAAACATTTGCACTGTGTTGGGGAATTTATACGAACATTTGTCTAATAGATGGCGCGATAGTGCAGTTTCAGGCTATATAAAAGCATTTGCTAATATTTTTTAAAACTGTAATAGCTCGAAAAGCCGGTACAGGGTATCCCCAAACTCGGTTGCGGCCGAGTTTAGATTTTCCACAGATTTAAAATGGTTTAGCTGATATTTTATATACCAAGCCATTAAATAATAGATTTCTAAATATTCGTATAATTTTAAATGATATTTTTTGTTTCAGCTATTTTCATAGATTGTCTCATTTTAATTTATAAAGCATTTAATTGACTTTACTTTATTGAATGGAGGTCAGATTGTGTAGTTGACATCATCAATGTCCTTGGGTCAATGGCCCAAGGCTATTGAAGCTTTAGCCAGCTGTGACAAACGCTTGTCAGCTCAATGCTTTAAATTTAATGGCATTTATTGTTGTTCAAATATCTCGGCATAACAATTGCAGACACTCGGCCGCCCGGGGGCAAAAAGGTGGCAGGTTACAAGGGTTAAAACTCCTGTCATTTGTTGGTAGGTATACATATATAGAATATATATATATACATATGCCCCAAGTCTGACATTTGAGCTGGCGTACAAAAACGAGAATATCTACCTACAATAAATTATATTTTGTATGGTAAAAGACAAAAGGACAAAGGACCACAGGTACTACATGAAACATAATCAGGGCATATCCAAAAGCAGTCTGACCCATTATTTGAAAAAAATACAAAAATAATATTTATGCAGCAGGATAGAACTCATACTTACCATATTTCTGCAACATGATCATCATCATGATGATGATGATGACGATGACCAGCTGTTCTTGTGGCTGTTGCTGTTATTGTTTCGGATAATGGACTATACTTTGAAGTGCATTAGTGCGTAATTGATTGAATTTAAGTTCCAGTTTCGATAAGCGTAGCCCATTTTATATTATATGTTGGTTGTTGGTTGTTGGATGTTGGATGCCTTTTGCCATCAAGCAAAGCGCTCACGCACGCACACACACACACACACACATATATATAGATACACACCTATACATACACAGATATATTATAGAAGCAGCCATTTTCGTTTATGGCGTATTTCAGTTTCGGTCTTTTGCCATGGCAGCGTCCACGGCAAAGTGCGGTGCGCGTTGCATGCCAAACAAGTTAGCGCCAAACCAATGTGAAACTGGCATGGAATTTAAATTACGTAGAGTCCAACACAGTTACCCAAATACACACACAGAGAGAGAAAGTCATGGTAACCAGGCGTTGACATTAAACGGCATTTGTTATTTAACTTTGGTGATTGGAGCATTTGGGGTTGGTTGCTTATGGGCGGCAAAAAAAAAACAAACGCAAACCTTTCGATTAATGTTTTCTTTGTATTCTTGGTTTTAAGGCTTATCTGTTTTTCTTTTTTTAATCAAGAGATTATTTTTATTCAATTTTTATTTTTTTAAATTGCCCACAATAAAATCTATAGATACTTAAGTGCATTTATCCCATACAATTGCCTTGAAAGCCACAGAAAAATATTGTATTATTTTATATTATATAATATTACGTTGGTATACTGTATACTGTAACTGTAACTACCTATGGACATACTGCATTATTGAAATGAATAAATAAATTTTGTGCAAGAGATTTTCACTTCAGACCAGAAAACCATTAAAATTGATGTTAAAATTCCAGTTTTAAAAGCCAGTGGGAGATGTGGATTTTTTTCCTTTTCATATTATATGTGTCAGAGCCATTTTGGTCCTGAAAATTGTTATGGGCAAATGCATACGAGTATAGTTAAAAATAATAAATAATTAAGCTAATTTTAGTATTTATATGTGGGTTGATGTGGATGTGGATCTGGATGAATATGGATGGATGAATGAATGAAAATCGCATTCTGCACAGACAGGACAAAAAGCGAATGTCACCTGCTTCATACGTTCAAACTCAATTAAAAACCCATTGAGGAACATAACAAAGAATAAACTTTGCTGGAACTGAGAGTGGGTGGAAATCTGTGTGTGTGTGTGTGTATCAAAAGAGGCATTAAATGATTTAAATAAAAGGTTAAAAAAAAATATCCGCTTAAATATGGTGCAGTGATTGCGGATGATTTTACATTAATTTAAATGCTTAAATTTAAATTAAAGTAAGAAAGTTAAATGTTTTTTTTGACATTTTGAAAAGAAAAAAAAAATAACATTATTCGATTTTTTTAAGCTAAAATATTCCAATATTCATTTTTATTTTTGCTTGTTTGGCTTTTTATTAGAATTTAATTAAATTGAAAAATATTTCCAGAAAATGAAAACCTCCATTTTATAAAACCAGCTAGGACTGAAATTTAGCAAATTGAAGGCTTTATTAATTTTTATAATTAGCTTCAATTTCTTTAAAAAAAAAAATAAATAATAAATAAAATTATAGAATTTTGCCATTTTTTTTTCTTTGAAAAAATTTATGAGTTTCAAAATAAATAAATAAATAAAATCTCTCATTTCTAGAATTTATTTAAACTTTAAAATATCTATGCTGTTTTTTGGGTTTCAAATTAATAAATGAATCAAAAAAATAGAATTTTTTTAAACTCCAAAAAATGGTCGTTTTTGGCAGTTTAATTTAAATACTAAAAATATGGGACAAAAAGATTAAATATTTTGCTTGCAAATAAATAGTAGAATATTTTTAAGGATCGATTTGTTTTGTCAGTTTTGTTTCTTTCAAAAATAAAAAAAAAGATGAAGAATATTTAAGATTTTAAAAATATGGCTCAAAAATTGTTTAAAATATTTTGTTTCAAATTTTGGGTTACATTTCCCTGAATATAAAAAAAAAAGGAAAATTCGACATTTTTATACCTTATAACCACTAAATGTTTTTATGCATATAAATTTTTGCTCTTTTTGCCTTGCCTGCTACTTGGGCCATTTTGTTGCAATATGCTGGCTGCATGCTGGAATAAATAAACCATTTTAATGTGCCTAACAACCAGGCACATTTTTAACATTGCCCACATTTGTGGAATCTTCTTTTTATTTCTTGCAAATCTTTCCATTTTTTCTTCTTTTTTTTTCTGTTTTTTTGTTTTTTTCCTTGCTCGGTAAATAAAAATTATGAAAAGTTGTGCAAAAATCCACATAAGTATGCATTTAAAAATAATTTATGGCAATGGCAACGACAACGTTGCGCGTTGCGTTGCGCGTTGCCCGTTTAAATGGACAACAGACAAAGTGCGCTTAATGAGGCTCAACGTGAAAGCAGAGCTGACGCGTCGGCTGCCCACACATTCAGACAGACAGACAGACAGACGGAAAGAGAGACAGGGCTTGGGAAAGGCAGCCAAGCGTTTACATTGCCAGAACCGAGAGTCGAGTCAGCTGGCGCGCCTATAAGTAGGCAACAACAGATGGGTACAAGGCAATCGTCATTATGAGCATCATCATCATCATCGTCATCGTCATCAACGTTTGGGATTAATTAATGACACCGAATGTCAAACGCCGCCAACCGCTGCTCAGTCGCCAGCTGTGAGAGGAATGCGCATAAAAAAAAATAATACATACACATATATAAAATAATAAAAATAAAAATTCCACTACTCACTACATGCAGGCAGACAGGCAGTCAGGCAGTCAGTCGGTGCGTGCCTGTGTAAGGAGCAGGCAGGACCAGCAACCAACAAGAACTTAAACTGTCATTGCAATTTGTGAGTTTTAAAAAATTGTGCAGGCCAATGTTTAACCCTCTTTGGGTCCCCAATGCTTGCCGAATTGAAGAATATGATTGTGGTCCTTGGCGGGTTAAAAGTGAACAAGCAGAAGAAAAAGAAGAAGAAGCTGTTACAAGGCATTTCTGGACCCGGTTCAGGACATTATTAACATGGCTCACATTGTACAACATGTGTGTGTGTGTGTGGTGTTTGTCTTTGTTTAATGCCACACAGGACTCGTCGTCCATGGCCTAAAGCCGCCAGCGTAAAAATTACATTACAACGGACAGCAAACAAACGACAACGACGACCTCAACCCTCAGCCAGCCAGCATATTGGGCCAGTGTTGTATATTCCTTTTAGTTTTCCTTTCTCTAGCATGAAAAATTTAAAATATTAACATAAATTTTTACAATGAGGAAACAATTTTGTACTGGAACAGGCCAGTCAGCCAGTTTGGTGGAGAGCCGAGCAATTGTGTTAAATATTTTGTAATAAGCATAAACTGGATGCAAAACTAGAGCAAAATTTATTCATGCACAGACCAGAAGGAAGTTGACCAAGTTGGCCCATTGTCGCCGCCTACACCTGCTCTTTCTCTCTCTCTCTCTTTGTCTCTCTCTCTGTTTGTGGTGCTTGTGGTGCTGTGGCTTGCTGATAATGGTTCAATTATTTTTCCGCCCTATTTAACGGCAAGTAAAACGGCCGGCCATGTCCAAAATATTCCATAGAAGAGTCGAGTTTAGAAAGTCTAACCAACGGATATATATTGAACAATTTTCCGGCTATAGGCGACGTGCAACACATTTTCTTTTTTTTTTCTTTTTGTTATTTGTGTTGGCCACAAAAATTTGTCACACATCACAAAGGGCCACGCCCCATGTATATCTATAAAAGCGTTTAATATGCCCCATTGTCAGATCATTTAATGTGAACTTGTGTTCATGGCCTATGAAAGATTACATGGCATTTCAATTGATGAAATTTATGGCCAGCGAAACTAGTCAAAGACACTCGCACAAATAAGCCAACTCACACAGAAAGTTATTAATGACATTGATGGCCAATTTTGAAGACACCTCCAGTTAGCCAGTCACTTCACAAACGTCAAACCATTTAACATTAATTAACATTAATATAGCCATCTTTACGCGTTTAACGTGGCCAGTTGGTAGTAGCCGGGGAGCCAATATTTTGGCCCTAATTTTCACTTGCTTTGGCTGTTTGAACTTTAATAACTCAGTTAAACAGCTTATGGCCAATTTTCTGGGGGGCCACAAAGTGTTTTTTAAACAGTGAAAGCTCCCCCCCCGGGCCAATATTATGTTTCCTGTGTGCACTTTTTGGAAATTTTTGTTGTTGCGGATACCGAAATTTAATTTCCTTTGTAGCATTTTTATTGCTATTTATTGTTATGATTATTATGTAGTAGACTTTTGGCTTGTTTGTTTGTCGGCAACGACGAAAATCGACCTTCACACACACACACACACACACACACACACACACACACACACACACACAGAGGCAAACTTGTACTCCTTTGGTCCTGTCGTATTGTTATGGTCGTCATAAATTTGTATGCTCCTTTTGGTTGTATGCAAACACACACACAAGAATATTGTGAAAATTGTTTTGCCCAACCGATTGAAGGAGCTGTAAAATTTATAGCTGTCCTTAAAAAAAAAACAACAACAACAACAACAACAACAAACTGGGACTCGTTGGACTGTTGCATATCGGGCAAGGTACAAATACAATATTTTTTTGTTGGTTATTGGAAAAATATTAAATTTCCAAACTGCTTGTAAAACTATAAAGTTTCATGATTTATTTGGTGACAAGTTTCAACGAAAACTAATCAAATGAAATAAGCAAAAATCCAATCGCTTTCTCTCGCTCTCTGCTATTTTTTTTTTTTTTTTGCTAATACACCAATTGTAATGGTTAAGGCTCGTTTAAATCAAACAGATGACCACAACAACAGCAACAAGAACAACAGCAATAATAATATGAAACGATGACACACACAAAAATGCCTAAAAAAAAGGACAAGAAAATTATGATAGAAAAAAAAAAAGAGAACCTTTTTACCCAAGGAATTTAAGACCTGCCCAGGGTCAACATCAACCCGTTGATGATGGGTAGAAACAGAATCTTGCATTATATTTTCGTTTATGTACAGATTTCAAATCTAAAAGCAGATTTCTTTTTGGTAGTTGTTGGGATATTAAACTGTTGTCGTTGTCGTTGTCGTTGTCCCTTGCCAATCCCAAGGCGCTAGCAAATTAAACCACAAAAAAAATAAAATTCATGTTACATCTTGGTTAAGCCTTGAAGTACTTTTTTCCCAAAAAAACAAAAAAAAAAAGGTTATATTTTCTCTCACTTTTCTTTCTATTTTCTACTTTTTACATATATACTCTAATTGTCTCTGTATTTCATTTTTTCTTTCTCATTGCAGAGGTCAACTTTAATAACAACATCTAAATAAAGTTTGGATTCATAGCAAAGTAAGTCATAGGTCTTAAATTTAATGAAATTACTTTGCGGGCCCCAAACTGGGCGCCATATTGTCCACTTGTACTTGGTATTAGTGTGTGTGTGTGTGTGTGTGCTTTTCGATAATGAAGTCGAATGTGTTGACAAATTTATTTAGTTAATTTACGCTAGACACGCTATTTTTGAGTTGTGGCCACACCATATATTTTTTTTTTTGGGAAGAATGTCCCCAAAGGCCTACGGGGACCAAAACTCTCTTAAGCCAAAAAGGGTTGGGCTCCTGGGCAGTTGGGCAATGGGCGCGTTGACAGGCAGTCATGCGCATTTTATGATGGCGCCATTAAATAGAAGACTGATAGGTAGGAGTATTTCAGACGACCCTACCCATATCAATTTATTTAAATACTGAATAGGCTCTGAAGTTTTATTAGCCGAAACTTCATTTAAATATATCATTCATAATATTTCTAGTACAGACTGAACAAGTTTATATTATACAAATATTTTCGTGTTTTATTTTACAACAAAAATAAAAAAGTAGTACAATGTCTGATAATAATCAGATAATACCGCGAGATCTCTGTGAGCATAACGAAGTGCTAATATTGCCAGCACAAGAGTTGCCAGCGCTCGAGTTGCCAGAGAATTCGGGAACACTGGAATGCCTGGAAATACAGATTCCTGTAGGCTTATTACCATAATCTTTCATTTATCTTTCTGAGTATCGACTAAATTTTATTTACAGAACTTTTCAGTTTGTGCCAAATTGTCCGAGAATTTGGCTAGAGAAAACCAGGGCTCTTCAGTTTGTTCCAAAGTGTATAAGGAACAGTTTTTGGGAAGTCTACTTGGTTTTTATCACTCAACTGATACTATTAAGCGTAGTGTTGGCACTCAGTCGCTGTGCCTAGTCTTTAATCACTTTCCCGAGCTGCGTCCTGTGGTCTGGAAGAAACTGAGCGAAGAGATCATTGGGTGAGTCTACAAATACGCAGGTCATATGTTTTTAGTTCTATATTCTTTGCATATTAGTGTCCAGACCGGTTTCTATGGTCGTAGTCCTGGTATTGCTGATATGCTAGAGATGATTAGCTTCCTGTTGCGTCAGCCCGAGCAGCCCTTTGAGCGTGCTCAAGAACAGTTTCTATTTCGCGTTATTTTGCCCCTGTTTAAGGTTCCCAACTTGTCCGGTTTCCATACCCAGCTCAGTGATGTTCTTATCCAGTGCATGCTACGCGTTCCGAATCAGGCCGTTGCCATTGTGGAGAAATTCTTAAATATCTGGCCCCTGACCTCGGAGAAGGAGCGTCAATTTCTGGAGACTTTGTTTTGGATGATGGAGCATATGCCTTTGGGTAAAATGGAACTTATTATTGCGCCCATATTTCGACGGTTGAGCAAGTGTTTAGCCTCGACCAGTAAGCTTGTACACGAATTAGCCATAGATATAATTGATACACCGTTGGGAACTCAACTGATACGCCAATTCGAATTCGAGTTTCTGAAAATAATTTTTCCGATAATATACGAGGCCTCGGTGAAACATTGGAATATACGTGTACGGGCGAATCTTGGTCGTCTTTTTGCTAACACAGATGTCGCTGCTAAATATCAATTGATATCCCAAAATGCCAATCAAATATTTACCAATCAGTGTACCAAAAATCAACGCATTGAGAAATTCTTAAATGAATTGAGGACTCTGCGCAAGGAGCGGTCCTTGGAACCAAAAGTTGTATCTGATCCGGGTGAGATCAATGCTTATCAAATCTAAAATGATCTCAATTGAATTTGTTTATCGACTTGTTTCTTAGTTATTATTATTATTTTTTTTTCGGACATCAACTTAAATACGCTCAACAACATTTGCTTCTACAGCAATAAATATTTCTTGGCAAGGCGAAAAATCTTTTGTTTGTTTAGTTTGTTGGTTGTTTGCGTGTCATTTGATTGTTTCATTTCATTTAATTGCCTGGCATAATTTTGATGGTTTTATGTATACCTTTTGCCCAAAAAGAACTCAAAAGTATTTCACTTTAGCATAAAGAAAAGTCTGTGACTGTGAAAGACTCTCCAAAAGTTATACTTCCATAGGTGGAATTGGTTTACTCTATAACTTTTTGATTTTCAAAGCTTGTACTTGTTTAAAAAAAAGTATTTAATCTTCGTCATTTATAATGATGGAATTACATATTATTTATTCACCAAAATTTGTGGGTGTAACCAAACCATAAACATTTATACGCCATTCGCCGACTGGTTTGTTTATTAAACTAATAAAATAATTATTAATTATGAAGTATTTTTTTTTTTATTTTTGGCTCTGTGTCCTGTATCCTGTATATGCCATCCTACCATTGAGCCGTTCGCAAATATTTAATTTAAGCATTATGAAAAATGGTAGAGACTCCTCTTTCTGTGCGTCGTCGTCCTCATTCGCATCGCTGCCATCGTGGGGCACCGCATGTGGTCTGGAATTTATTTGAAGCAAACAAAAACCACAACAGCAACAACAACAACAACAACAACAGCAACACTGGCAACATTGGCAACATAAAAAAAAAAAAAATAATAAAAAAAGAACAAGTTAATTTATTGATTAAATGTAAGTGGGTGTGGTTGGTTTGGTTTGGTTTGGGTTGCCGGTAATAACGGCATTTTTTAACGCAATTAAGTGATGAAAAGTCAGCGTCCAAGTTGAAATTGCACTTTAAAATCTGTTAATTAAATTGATAACCGAATTGAGCAACAAACTGTTAAATAAACAGCCAACAGGATATTATTTATGCTGGCAAAAGAAAAAACCATATACACTGACCGTTAGCCACTTGAAGTGACAAGTGAGACAAGAACATCAGGATCAGGCCACCCTTGAATCCAACTGGCAACTGGCAAGTGGCAGCTGCATATATTAGCCTTTTTTTTTCTGCTTCGCCTTCGTTTTTGTAGCAGAGCAGACCACTTAATATTGTTTTCTGTGACTCCGCCTTGCCACTCAGTTGCAGGAACCGCGGCGCGCCGCTACGGAAACGGAAATAATTTGTCATTTTATTTCTATTTTATGATTATTTATTTTTGCAGTCCAAAAAGAAAACTACTCTCTGTCTCAGTCACACATATATTAGCATTAGTTTCGCCCACGCTAACCGACTTCCGTTGAGTTACATAGTTGTTGCATACTTTTAGGCTATTTGTGTGTGTGTAGTAGTTTTTGCCCACTGTGTTTAAGCGCTCATCCTTTGAAATTATATTCTGCGGCTTGTCACATTTTGTGTGTCGCTTGTTTGCTTGTTTGTTGGGCTTGTTTAACAAACTTGTGCGTAATTTTTATCATGGCTACCTATCAGAAAAGTGGATGTGTGTGTTTGTCACTTTATTTATGGGCTCGCTTAGCTGCTTGCCACTGACCACTGATACAGTGATTTTTCATATGATGATTAATTAACTTTTTTTTTTTTGGTTATTACCTATGCAAACTGCCAGTCAGGCATTCAGGCAGGGAAAGCTTTTTGCTTGTGCTTATTTATTTCGTGCCTGGCTTATTATTTTTGTTCTTGTTGTTTTTATTGTGTACGTGAGCTACTAGGAGCAAAAGTGGGCCATAAATTACAGGTTGCTTATAGCCAAAGCAAATCTTATACAATTTCTGTTGTTGTATATGTATGTATATTAATTTTCAGTTGAGCACCTTTGTGGCAGCTTTTCGATGGCCTTTGGCCATTGGGCATTGCATTGTTAATTGCTAACGTCCTGAAAATTTCATTCCGTTAGGCGATTTTGCCCTTAATGAGTTGGAAAATGCAAACAAAGGGCGCCAGCAAAGTTGTTAAGTGAGCCCAAGCAGCTTCTTCAAAAATCAACTTGAGAACTTGAGGGAAAATAAAACAAAATATACAAAAATAAAATGAAATAAAATAAAAAATAAAAGAAAAAAAATACCATCCGGATATTACAATATAAAAACGGCAAAAAGTCAAAAGCTAAAAGCCAAAAAGCAGGCAAAGCAAATTAATGCAAACAGTCGAGTGAAAACTATGGCGCCAACGTTGTCCAGCTCTTCAAGTTTTTGCTTGTCCAGTCCAGAAAGACACAGAGACAGAGACAGGGCATTGGCGGCCTTTATGGCCATTTCCATAGCCAGGAGCGCTTTTAAACTTTGCTATGAAGTAGCAGCAGAAGCAGCGGCCATGGTGGCGACAACTTTACGTTTTATCAACGACTTTTTTGGCACATTGTTTACTTTTATTTGAATATTATTAAAAAAGCAAATGGTCGCCCCACATTTCCGGCTTTTGGTTTCTTCTGGCTTTGCATAAAATTTAAGGCTGTAAATGTTGAATCATTCGCGTATAAATTCAAAAGGGACCACAAAACCGAGTCCCTCCAATCAAAGAGAGGACAAATGAAGGATAGTTAGTAATTCATCGATGTTTAAAAATTAAACTGCTCTCGTTGTGTGTGTGTGTGGCAATAATAAACATGCGACGCCTCGGTTGATGGCAACATCTGCCACAGAACCACTGAAACTGCGCTGCCATAGTTGAAACACTTAATTATGTGCGAACATTCGGTGTGGCCTACTTCAAGGGCGGCTGCGGTGATGGCTGTGGCCAAATCTATGGCTGAGACTCTGAATTTGAGTCTTTTGGATCCGGGATCCCAAACTCCCCAGCCGTCATTCCCGCAAATCGCATTGGCTTTCGCCCTCGGCCGTCAAGTCATTTATAATCGCACAAGTGCTTATAGACTAGGCTAGGCACGGTCACTTTTGGGATACCTACTAAATCTCCCCCCCTAAAAACACACACACACACACATACTCAGTTTTGTGGTGAAAGTAAATCAAAGATAATTTTCAGCGGCTTAACGCCGCGCCGTTTAGTCAATATTGCCGAGAGAGAAAGAGAGAGAGAGAGAAATGGCGAAAGATGGAAAGACTGCGGCAGCATAAATTAGCCAAAACGATCTTAATAGGCCACAAATTGAAAGGGTTACACAGCGGCTTCAACTCAAATAAGCTAAATACAGTTAAAATTAGTTTAGTACAGCCACGCATTTCATTTAAATAGTTGACAGATTTTTATCAAGAAATCAACCCTGAATAAAACCATTTGAGAATAGATTTGAGACTTGATTTTTATAATTTTCATTCATTTTTCAATTTGGGGCTTTACCAACAGTATAGAAATTAAAGAAATTTTACGGTTTTAACGAATTTTATAAAGAAATCAACCTTCCATAAATTCTACAAGTAGGTAAAAATCGTTTGAGAATTTTCAGCCCGAGTTGAGACTTGATTTTTATGTTTTTTGTTCATTTTTCAGTTTACAGCTTCATATAAAATTAATTTTTTCATTTTTAATGATTTTTATCAAGAAATCAACCCTGAATAAAACCAACCAGAATAGATTTGAGACTTGATTTTTATAATTTTCATTCATTTTTCAATTTGGGGCTTTATACAGTAAAGAAATTAAACAAATTTTACGATTTTAACAAATTTTATAAAGAAATCAACCTTCTATAAATTCTACAAGTAGGTAAAAAACGTTTGAGAATTTTTAGCCCGAGTTGAGACTTGATTTTTATGTTTTTTTATTCATTTTTCAGATTACAAATTTTTATAAAATTAATTTCTTCATACAAATGTATAGAAATTGATGAGTTTAACGATTTTAATGATTTTTATCAAGAAATCAACCCTCTATAAATTCTACAAGTAGGCAAAAACTTCTTAGCGTGGCCACAAAAATTATGAGTAGATTTGTTTTATGTTTTTTATGCATAAAAATTGCTGAATTTCCATAGATTTTGGTCAGCTCAAATCGGGAAAAATATTCCAAAATTTTTAATAGAAACGTTGAATTAAATCAATAAGAAATTAATAACTAAAGGAAAAATATTCCAAAAAAATATGCTAAAGCTTTTAACATAGATTTATTATTTATTTTGGACCTTATAGGTTTTTTTCTTCATATGCAAAAGGTATTTTTTTTTTCAGCTATAAAAATTGGCTTAGTTTCTTTTGTATTATTCTGGCCATTTAGTTTCAAATTAAAACACACTTCACATTAGATACTGTAAACCTCTCGCTCAATGCAATTGCTGATAGTTGATTTTATGGCCAACTTCCTGGCATTTATGGCCGAGAGTTGAGCTTGCATGTTGCATAAAAACCAAATGTCAAAAATGGTTGCAAGGGTCGCACAACAATTTCTTTTTCTTTTTTTTTTGTTTTGTTTTGTTTTGCAACGCGTGTCAATGATTGTTGAAAATTTCCAACCAAAGACAAAAAAAAAAAAAGAAAGGAAAAGAAAAATAGCAACAATATAAACTCCATACTGATGATATATATATACATTTGTATTTTTTTTTGGTTTTCGTTTTTGTTTTTTTGCCTTAATTTGCTATGGCGTGGTAAATCGTTCATCATAAATGTCAAGAGATTTTCAAAAGGGATTATGGAGCACGAGAGAATGTTCCAAAACGATGGCAAGCGCATTAAATGCATTTAGTCAGTTGTTATTGTTGTTGTTGTTGTTACTGTTACTGTTACTGTTGATGTTGTTGTCATAAAAAATTTAATGGTTTTCATTTGGCATGACATGGCAGCTGTGAACTTTGACGCGCACGCTTAGCGCCGCCACGTTAATCAAACGACGAAATGTGAGGATTCTCTGTTCCCCCCACCCCCGTCTCTCTCTCTCTTCCTTTGGCAATATAATCCCTAACTCTGGAAGCAGCAGCAGCAACAGCAAAAATGACTATGATAAAGTCAAGAGTATTTCAAGGATGCGGAACAAAGCAGCAAAAAACATTGTGGTTAGTTTTTGATTTTTTTTGTTCCATTAAGAAAGAAAGTTAAGAGGGTTTATTACTCAATTCTTCTTCTTCTTCTTCTTTTTTTTAATATTGGTTTTAGTTAGTCAAGCCGCTTAGCTGATTATTACAGGGTTAACTTTATTTCAATGAACTTACAACTAAAAAATCTGTTATGAGCTCAAACTTAAAATGTACATAAAAAAAGAAACGTCGTAGAAGGTTTAAAAAGAACAAAAGAAGAGGAAAGTAAACGCAAAAAAATATTATATATAAAGTTCTTGGGGATTGATGTTCTTTGAAAGAGTCCTTCTCCTACTCCTTCCTTCCTGGCTTCCCGAGTAGTGGAATAAAATGTAAGTTGAGAGAGGAAAGACGATTAACAGCTACTAAGCGGTCAAAGTCAGTTTACTACTGATACTCTGTGTATGTGTGTGTGTGTGTGTGTGTGTGTGTATTTGTGATGATATGCAAATGAACTGATGTGTTTCCAGCATGTTCATGCTAACCAGATGCCAGTTTGGCCAAGCCACCATTGAAAATATTTGCTCTCTGCCTGCTTGGCATGAAACATGTTGACCATTCCTTGTTTGCCTTTGTTTGTGTTGTTGCTGCTGCTGCATAAACTCGTATAACAAAACAAGTCTAACAACAACGACAGTTAAAGCAACGACTTTTGGCCAGCGTCAGCTTAAAATATAAATGAAATGCCATTCATTCAACTAAGAACATACAAACATACAAATATCGATTGGTTTTAAGCCTACAAAAATTTTCCAAAAAAAATAAAACAAACTAAAAAATATATTAATAAGAGTTTCCTATTCTTTGTTATCCATGAATATTTTCTAGTTTAAAATTGGCCGACTTTAAAAATTACATTTGTTTTTATCCTTCTTTTTTATCGCTGTCATCATTTTTCTTAAAAAAAAAAATCCTGATTTATTTGTGAATATTTTCCAGTTTCAAATTAGACAAATTTTCAATTAAAAGGCATAAAAATTATCATAAAAATTGCTTTTTTTTTACATACAAATTTCTGATTCTTTTTAAATAAATTCTTAGGATTCAAGCAGTGTTATTGTAAGTCAACAAATTAAAAATTAAATTAGTTTAGGTATATTTTTTATTCTTTATTATTTTACAAATTTTTTCATCTTTCTATATAATTTTTGGTATATTTTTACTTTTCTCATTTCAAAAGAAACTCTAAGCTATATTAAAAAAGAAACCTTAAATGTTACTTGAATAGATTTTGAATTAGTAGAAACCTATTCATTTATTCCGAGTATATTTTCCTGTTGATTTCTGCTTGCTTGTTTGTTTGATTTGGCTGATCCTTTTTGCCCTAGCACACGCCACACTTTACACTTATTGAATTAGGAGCCGGCTCCGGAGCCGGAGTCGCAGTTGAGACCAAACATATTCAATGCAGCTCATTCTAAATCCGTTACCAATTTACGTCACGACTTACACAGAGGGGGGGGAGGCAATCGACAATGGATTCGCTTTGTTCCTTTTGAGCTTTCGCATATTTTCACTTGGCATTGCCTATTAAAGTGTTGCCACTGAACTCTGCCCTGCCACGTTGCAGATGCTGATGGGAATGGTGAATGGTGAATGGCGAATGGGTCCAAGGTCGGACGGAGCATTGTCATTGGGCTTGGGGGCCGAGGGGGTTTCGTGCGTGATGTTTGCGGCCTTTGGCAGCTTTTGGTATCTGACATTCCCAGTTGCTGTGGGTTTTTCTTTTTACTTGCTTTCTCTGTGTCTCTCGCGTAGTCTGTAATTCAACTAATAAAATATTTACAATTCGCAGCCCGGGGAAGCTTTCATATGCCACATGCCCCAACATTTATAAACAATAAACGCGCACATTTTCTTCTTTTTTTTTGTTTTGTATTATTTTTTGTTTATTTTTACTTTCAATTTTTTTCTTTGTTTTTTTTTTTTGTATTTTTTTAATGTATTTGGATTTTGCCTACATCTCCATTTTTTTTGCCCAGTTTCCTTGTTATTTTTATATTCTCTGTGTTTTTATTTGTTACATTTTATAATTATCAACACGTTTGTGGGCGTCTGTGTGGCACCTGGCGGCAACAATAGCAACATTTGCCCCTTCAGCTTAGTTTGCTCTGCTGATTATGGTGGATAAAGGTGGAGGAAGAAGGTCCTGTTGGTCCTGCCTGTTGCTGTTGTTGTTGTTGGGGGTCAGGAAACGCTTTGCATAGAGTTGTCGCTGCTTAATTATTCACGCTTTGGCTTGTAATTTCCCGACAAGCCACCAGGCGGATGCGGATGCGGCTGACGGACACAAAACACCGACACAGACATGGCGCCCAACACTTGTTGTCCTGGCCAGCGTCTCTGTGTGTGTGTGGCCAAAAGGGCCTGACTGACTGATTTTGTGGCTGCCGCACCACATTTAATTAAATTCTAAACGACGCCGCGTCCACTGCCAACTAAAATGCAATCGAAAAAAAAAAAAGGCAAAAAGAAGCCACACCAGGGAATGCGAATACGAATAGGAATACGAATATATATATATATTCGCATTAACACAAACTTGCGTATTCATATTTGAATATATTCAGTCGAGGAGTAAAAGGAAAAGCAGAAGTTTCACTTGCTTTGCCTGTGCCCCTTTTATTTTTGTTGTTGTTGTTGTTGTTTGTTCTTTGCATGTTTTCCTTTCTCTTGGCTTTATTTTTTTTTATTATTGTATATTTTCTTTCTGTACTTATATATATATTTTTTTAACTGTTTTACATTCACAGCGCAGAGGAAATTATGCAGCAAAATATTCAACAAACATTTTCACTTAATTTCTCGCCCACTTTACTGTGTGTGTGTATTTTTTCGCCTTCGTAATCATCATAATTATCGTCTGTCTCACTCTCTCTCTCTCTCTCTCTCTCTCTTTTTTCTTTGCCTTTTACTGCAACTGATTTTAATTACACTTAATGCCCCGAGTTTCACCTGCCGTGCACACTGCCACAAACAACAAATTTTTATTAATGTTAAACGCTAGTTATGCTCAGTCGTTTACCCAGTTGGTGGTGGCTAGGCTCCTTCGGCTGCTTCCAGCAGGAGCATCTGTTGGACTCCTTTGCATATTCATGGCGTTGACAATGTTCAGTCGAGAGAATTGTGTCTTCAACTCTAAAAGAATGGCCAACTAAATAACTGCCATGCCAAGCCTTTTGTCAGCTAAATCAGACAATGGTTTGTATCTGGCCGCGAATAAATTATACAGTTAACTATTCAAGTTTAAAGAAAGCCATTGTTTAATATTCATACACATGTATTTTTTTCTTTAAAATTAATTGACTTGAATACCCACAATTAATTTTAAACCAGGAATGAAAAAGTTTTAAATAAACCTATGGATTTTATAATAATCTTAAGGAAGAGCTAATGAAATTTTAATATTTTTTATTAATTTATTTATTTACAATATTTTATTGTATCTTGAAATTAATTAAGGCCTTTTTTTTGCTTGGAGCTTCAAGGATTTTCTCGATTATTTATTTATACTAAATACTCGCATAACTATTTATTTATTTTTTTATTTAGCTTGTTAATTTTCTATAAATACTTGCAGTTATTGTATGTGAAATGGACATAAAATTAAAGTGAATATAAATGGACTGTTACCCCCCAAAAGAAATAAATTCAAATGATTCGAGCAATTTACTCGCTGCTCATTAAGGGGTTAAAAGTAGACAAAACTGTAGTATGCACGGTGGCCATTTTGGGGGCGTCAGCTGGTGACGCACAAGCTTACAAATTTAACTGACATGACGATGATGATGATGATGGCTGTGTGATGCGTGTCAACGGCTCATATGCTAGCCAAGTCACGAAATCACATTGGGTAGTCACATTGGGTGGGTGGCAATTGAAATTGCCTAATGTTTAATTAACAGCTGACGGCAATTTGCTGACAATAAAATTGCCAACCAAACCAAACCAAACCAAGCCAACCAATCCAGCATGTACGGGCAAACACCTTTTGGGTTTGCTGATGTTGTTGTTGATGTGCGTGTTCACACCGCATTGCATGGTTTACTGGTTTGGTCGTCGTGTGCATTTTCATCAGAGTTGCTTGCAGCTTGCTTCGCGCAGCAGAAAAACAAAAAAAATAAAAATACAGAAAAAGCAAAACAAACAACTGTCAAGTCAGTAGTTCTCATTCCGCATATCGTTTGCTGATTTTATTGTTGTCAGCACGTTGCACATTTCTTCTTTACCCCAATGAGAGAGAGCGAAAAAAAATGAAGAGAGAATACAAAATTAAAATAAAAAAAAGAAACAGCCTTTAGGGGCCATACTCCATCGACTCTTTTAGCAAGTCGAATTGTGTTGCTCTTATCAGCGTCGCGGTGTAAATATGCCGTGCAAATATGGCGGAAGGAAGCAGATTAACACGGCAGCCAGATACCAATAACTACAACATTACCCACACCCACAGCCATGTCACCAACAAGCAACCATAAATGCTGAGCCTTGGCTGCCATTTTTACCATCGATTGCAGTAAACGTGATTTTTCTATAGTTTTATATTCTTGCAAATAGTTTATAAAGGTTTCCACTGAGCTTGTCATAAGCTCAAGTTCCGGTTCCGGTATTTAAATAGTTAAATATTTCAACATTTTTATAACAAACTCAAACCTTTAGTTTCTATCAGTAATTTCGAGTTCCTTCTTGTTGATTCCTTTACTTGGATGTGTGGGCCTTAAATTTTTAGTTTCTATCAGAAATTTGGGATCCAAAATAAATTTTAATATTCCTTTTGATTTCTTTACTTTGATTTTTTTAATTACCTATCAAAATTCGCCTTCGTTTTAAGCTTTGAGCTTCAATTTTTCGTTTTAATCAGAAAGTTCGGGCCGGAAAAATAATATAACTTTTTTTTCCTTGATAATTTCGGGCTGGCTATAAAATTCTCCATTTTCCACTCAATTATTAATATCTATTAAAAAGAGTATTTTATATTTTTGTTTGTCCTTCGTAATGTGTTGAGTTTTTGCATATTTGGGTGACTCTGTTGATGCAGTTTGTATTGAGTGGTCAGCCATTTTAATAAAGCGAATTGCCACAGCATTCAATGTTGCAGGCTTTCGAAATCGCGGTTTCTTGAAGCCAACTCAATATTTTCATTTTCATTTTCATTCATTTTCCTCATCGGATGCACACTCAACCGCATTCCATTCCATTCCATTCCCAATTTAACTTTGGATGCATCCGTCCATTTGTCCATCTTGTCAAGCACGCATAAGTTGACGATACTTTTGCATTGCATTGGCGGCGGCGGTGGTTTCAGTGGTTCAGGGTGGCTATTGGCAGTTGCTGGCTTTTCAATATCTCTGACATTTAATTGCTGCCACATGGCTCGAAAGGGGGCGGGGGAGTGGCAGCTGCTAGTGTGTTGCCATCTAGTGCCATCAATCGTCATTGCAACACGCCAAACCGCACAAAATTTTAATTACATGTGGGCGGCGGAAGACCAACAACAACAAATGCAAAAGAGCAGAGAGCGAAGAGCGAAGAGCTTCCGGTTAGGGCCAGGTCAGGTCAGATCAGATCAGACCAGACTGTGCGTGCGGCCAATCAGCATTAGCAACATCATTAATCTACAATTCATTTAATCGGTAAACCGACAGAAAAACAATCCGACAATACAACAGGCAGACAATCAAACAAGCAAATTGAAGCACATTGGGCCAGATAGATGAACTGACAGGAGAACTCAACTCAACTGAATATGCATGAAAATGTAAATGTAAATAAATGTTTTAAAAAGCCAGTTTCGTTGCCTATTTGCATGGCTAGACCAAACCAATGTCGATTCCAATTTTCATTTCGATACCAATGCATTAGTTGGCCTGGCACAACGGAGCTCATCATTAAGCATTAAATTTTGTACAATGTTGGTCAGAATTGTTTTTATTGTTATTGATACCTCGTTTCGTTTTGGTTTCTGCTTAATAATTGCAAGTGAAGCCAACAATAATATGCATTGAAAATCAATGCTCCATAATGAGCAGCGACCGCAAAATGAAAGGCTGCCAAATGCATCAAGAATGGCAAACAAAAACACTCACAATATAAACATATATATCCATTTACAAATAAACATTTGGATAATACTGAGAGAAAGATTAAAGAATATTTGTTAAGGATTTACATGGGTAAACCAATTTAAAGCTCGTTCTTTTACTATATCTTTTGAGCGCCAGGAGTCTCTTTTTCTATTCCAAAAAATACAAAATTAAGAACTATTTTCTGATCATTATCGAAAATTATTATTACTCTTAATTTTAGAGATTAATAAAAGCTTGTTATTAAATTTTTTAGTGCAGTTTTGTATATGAGCAGAAATTACATTTGTAAATGTCACCTAAAAGTATGCTACGATAAAATTAATTGTTCGAATTCTATGTATAAATTTGCCTTTTTTTTCTTGCAATTATTTAAAGAACTGGCAAAGATAGAGAAACACAAATTACATCTCTCGACTCTACTCGTTGTCCTCTTTCGTTTGATACCCCATTTGTCCATATTGGCATAGTCTTACAATATCATCAAATTTTTCATTCAGTTGTAAGGATTTTTTTGGGATGCAATAGTTTTTAACATATATCTTGAGAACCGCTTGAGATACTGAAATAAATTTGACATCACCTGACTCGTCCGAACATATCCTTTCGTTTGATATGCCATTTGTCCACATCCGACCTTTTTTTTCGTAGGAAAAACAATGAAAAACTAAGTCAGGGAAAATAGCTGAAAATTAGCTATTTTCAGCTAGAAGAAAAGGACCTTCAAGGACAAACGGCATATCAAACGAAAGGAAATTTTTAGGCGTATCAGGCTATATTAATTATATTTCAGTATCTGAAGCGGTTCTTGAAATATATGCTAAAAATTGTTGTACTCCAAAAATAACTTTGAAAAATTATTGCAAATTTCATCATTTTAAAAAAATGCACCAATATGGACAAATGGCATATCAAACGAAAGGTAAAATTCAGACGTGTCAGGAAATGCATTTTATATTCCAGTATCTGACGCCATACTCAAAATATTTAAAGAAAATCAAATTTTAAAATATACCTACAAATGTTATTTTAAATCTAGGCAATGTCCTGTTTGTCCTTTTTACACATATTGCATATCATTTGGAAATTAAATGTTATTTACAGAAAAATTATATTTCTAATTTATCTTAAAAAGCCCATTTGATATGAAGAAAAATGTTGAAGAAAAAATTATTCGGAATTGAAAAAATTATGTAAACTTCAGCGCCCCGAAGTTTTTGATACCTTTTTAAAAATCACCATTTCTTATCCTCTTTTTGTTTTTTGTTCTTTTCTACTTGAAATCCAAGTCGCACTTGGGCCGCTCTCTTTTAACCTCAACTGTCAGCATTGCTGACATATGCGAACCAAAGTTCTATTCGCTGTGGCATAATTTATGTGATGCTTCTTCTTTCTGTTTTTGTACGCCTTTTTTGGTGTTTCTTCTTGTAAGGCTTTGAGTATTTTACTTTTTGCACACTTTGGTATTCCCAGTTTTATCATTGCGTTTAATTACATTTCAGAGGTTATTAAGTAATTAACCTCGACCTCGAATAAGTAGACAGTCAGCCCAATCACTCATTCATTCATTTATTCATTCACTCATGACGGGATCTTTTTTTGGGGAAATGTTGTTGTCTGGAAAGCTGCTCCTGAAATTCTTGAAATTGGCTTTTAATTAAAAAAACAAAAAAAAAACTAATAAAATTACCTAGTTACAAGTAAAATGTTACATAAAATGTTTGTACATTAATGTCACATGTTGCCTCCTGGGTGTGTGTCAAGGTTGCCACCATTTTTCTGGTCGAAATTAAAATTGCGTTTTAATCGCAAAAGCAACATGAGAAAAAGTGCAGCCAGTTGGTAACTGGCAATCCCAAGCACCTTACATCACAGTTAGATCCTTTTGCCAAAAAAGAGAGCGGCTGCCAGGGGAGAGAGGCAAATGCTACTCAAGTCCCTTCAGTGCGTCTTTTGACCTCTTTTGACGGGCTCTTTTTTTTTTTTGGCAAACACACACAAAATGTTGCAGCATCTGCGCGTTCTGCCACCTTCTACATTCTCCCCTATTAAATTAATCCAATGCTGCAGTGCTAAACCAAACTAGCTTAATATTTTTGCACCAATCCCCGTCCTCTTCCATCATCTGCTCCATTTGCCTCCAGGAGGAAGAGGAGGAGGAGGAGAAGGAGAATATGGCTTACTACTTATGCTACTAATGCAAAATTGTTGTTTGTCTGGTTTATTTTGTTTTTTTTTTTTTGCTGGTGTTGTTGTCCTTGTTTGACTTGATGTTCAGTGCAGTGGTTGGTGAATGGTTTCTGGCTGCCAATGAACGCATTAAAAGCCAAAAACGTAAGCGACAAACAACAATAACTACTTAACAGGCAAACAGAGTCACACTTGTGCACAAAAGTCCTTACTAGATACTCTCATACATCCTTACACACACACACACATATATTTACATTACAGACTTTGTAGAGCTCTCAAAACACACTGGACGCCATCAAAGTAACAACATACATAAATTTGTATCTATGTGCAAATAGAGAGTTGTGTGTGTGTGTGTGTGTAATAGCAAAAATAACAAAAGCAACTAGGTAAATGAAAGAAAAGTGCTTGAATTTTAAAAGGCCTCAAAATCAATTTATTTATGGCATGCATATGAAAATGATCAATAAAAGTGAGTGAAAAACATGCAAGGCAATTGAATTTCCATTAACCATTCAAGATTTTCGGTTAAACAAAAAAAAATAAAAGAAAAAGTAAAGAAATCCAAATAAAGCCTTCCTAAATGTTTCATAAATGTGCGAATAAGCGCGTAAAATGAATTTGATTGACTGACTGATGTGAGTGGTGCCAGGCTGACTTGACTGAATGTTTGTTTGAATGAGCGAGTGAATGACGGAGCGACTGACTGTATGATTGGCCAACAAATATTCCAAAAAAAGGAAAAAAAGAAATGCCAAATGTACCCACAAAAAAAGCCACAAAAATGTTAAACTTATCAAAATTTAAAGCCTCTTTAAAAAAGAACAAAAAACCTAAATAAATTTAGCTAGTTTTTAAGTTGTAGAAAAATGTATTTTGTTTTTTTGGCTTTGATTGATTAAATTTAATTAAAAAAAGAATTTTTGGTTATAAATAAAAAACATTTTTGAAAAATCTGTGCTTTGTTTTCATTGCTTTACTCTAAACAAAATTCTATTACGTTTTATTTATTTGGTAAAAATCTAGTTTCTATTTTTTATGGATTACTAACTGCCAAGGACAAATATTTTGAAAAATTCCATCAAGTTTTATTTATTTGCTAAAAAAAATACAATAAACCTATGAATATCAAAAATTCTTTATTTTTTTATTAAAAATTATTTTCTTAGCATAGGAAAAAATATTTATAAATATAAAATAAAATGGGTAGGTATTTAAATTTTATCAAGTTTTATTTGTTTGGTAAAAATCAAATTGATATTTTTTATAGAATTAAAATTAGGTGGAATTCGGTAATAGAATTAAAGTTTCAGAAAAATTTGTATTACTCAAATTTTTAAAATTTCTGCATTAAAAAGAGTAACTAAAATTTGTATAACTGTAAGGAAATATTTGGAGAATAGAATATTTTTGTTGGCTGTTTTGTATGTTTGTGTCGGCCATTAATGTTTAAAGTTATTTTAATGGAGATGAATGCCATTATGCACAGCATGCAGAAAGCACAAAGGAAAAGGAGCTCAACAAAGCTCATATTCATATTGTATGCCTATTTTTGTCTTTAAAACTGACGGCAACAAATCAGAGTTGAGTCTTTATTTGGGATTTTGGCAAAGGGCTTTGCATACCGCAGTCAACTAACCGCCAGCAATCGCCAACTGCCACCAGAGGCAACCAGGCAACAGAAGAGCGACCAAAAAAGCCAAAGTCTGTGGCCCACGACCAACTCAATGTCCTGGCTTTTTCCACTCGACTCTTTATCATCTGTCTGTGTATTTATGTATCACTTTGAGTATATTATTTGCAGCACATTTATAACGATATCACAGCATAAAAAGCGTGTTATTTGCCAACTTGAACATAACCATGTCAGGCTATCTTGTTGCTCTTGCTGTTGTTGTTGGTATTGTGTTTTGTCATACGTTGTTAGTCAGTCAGGCAACCACAAAGGCAAGCAGAGATTTAGGATAGAATCAACTTTAGAACCACAACTTCACTCACATCATCCCCAACATCATCATGATGATGATGATGATGGTCCAACGTGGTAGCAACAACAACACACACCTTCTTCAGCTTCTTCTTCTTCTTCGTCCTAGTCGTCCTGTGTGTACTTGCGGGTCTCGGTAATGCGCTCCAAAAACTATCAAGAACAGCAAGCGCATTACAATAACAAACGACAACGCTGATGATGTTGATGCTATGCCAGAGAGAGAGAGGGAGATGGAGAGAGAGGGAGATGGATGTATGTATATAGTCTGAGCACACTGAGCGTATGAGTAATCTAAGCAGCTTGAGCTTTGCATTTTTAGCCATGGCTTAAACCCCAACAGTTTCGATGTTTTTATTTCATTCTCTTTTTTTTTCTCTTCTTCTTCTTCCTCCCTTTTTGATGTTGTTATTGTTATTTATTTATTTTTATGCATTTCCATCCTTTTTCACGAGAGTTGTTTTTTTGCTCCTTTATCCTTTCGGCTTCTTTCCCTGCATTTGATTTTTTTTTTTTTTTTTGGTATTTATTTTGGTATTATTATTGCATATTTTGCTTTTACTCTTGTTGTTATTGTTGTTGCCGTTAATGTGAAATTTATGCTTCATGCACATTTTGCTCTGCTGCAGCGCAGTTGGCGCTTAGCTTTTTATTTGAAAATATTTTCCTTTTTGCCTTCCGACACTTGCCAAACCCCCCAAAACCCCCCAAACCTCCCCCAGGAATACACGGCTCCAGCTTATATCATGAGTATGTATGATGGTATTATTGTTGTTGTTGTTGTTGTTGTTGTGATTGTTGTTATTGTAATGGCGCCTCACCCACACCCGACTACATCGCACGTATTGAAATTGGCCACGTTGCGGCGACGTAGAAAAATAAACAAAATTGTTTATCTTTTAATACGGCAACTCCAATAGTCTCCGTCCGTCTCAATCTCCTTTGCCTTGGCAATCTCAGCAAATTGTGTGGAGTGCAACAAAACAAAAAAAAACAAAACAAAAAATAAACCAAAAATAAACAAAATCATAAATAAGAACAGAAAAAAATGTGTGCAACAAAAAAACTTGGGAAAATACATTTTTTTTTTTTTTCGAAAATGTTGTGTAAAATATCCAACAGATTCAAAGGAAAAATTAATAATGAAAATACGTAAAGAAATAAAGAAATTAAATTGAATCAAAAAAAAATTGTTTCATAAAATATTTGATAAAAGAAAAGCACAGAATTAAGTTAAACAAATATTGGCAATTTCAATTTTCAAGGGTAAAAATAATAATTTAAAAAAAAACGAGTTTAATAAATAAATATTTGCAATTTCAATTTCAAACAAAAATAAAAATGAGCAAAAAAATCCTTTTTAAAAAAAAAATACCCCGTTGATAAACAAATTATTTTCAGTTCACTTCACTTTTAGTTTAGTTTGGCTTAGTTCAGGTAGAAGCGGCTTTTGTCATTGTCACCTCGATGCTTCCTTTATTTTGTTTGCATAGAGCAAAAAAAAGGCGGTGTTGATGATATTTTCTTTGTTTTCACAACATATGAAATTTCATTCATCAAATCGGGCTAATCTCTCTCGCATCTTTAGAGACAGCAAACAAATTACGCCAGCCAGCCGACACTTTCACTCACAACACTTTCTCTATATGTGTGTGTGTGGCGGCTTTTGGCTTGGCAGTAAAGTTGATTAATTGCAAATTTTAAGACAACAAACTGCAGTCGAGAAAGCAAGAAGAGTGAGAGAAATTAAATTAAACAAATCCTGGGTTCTTTGGGGCCCACACAAACACACACAGAGACTTTTCCTTTCACTTTACGTTTGCTGCAATGCATCAGATATATATATGTAGGGTAATACAAATTAAGTTTATTAAATGAATTATGGTTTACAAACGAAATACAATATTGTGAAATAAAAATAATAATAATTCAATCGCGCACACGTCCACTCGCGTCGTCGTCAAAAGGCAAAGAGAACAACTTAAATCTATCGAGGAAACTTATCGAATATCTGTCAGGCAGTGGCAGTGTATCCCTATGATAAGCATACCCCAAATTAGGTCACACTATTCCACATCCTACATATATATATTTTTTGGGTGTTTGCTTGAAGAAACTCACCGAGCTCACCAAGGCTTACAAATGGCTAAACAGCAGAAGCAGCAGCAGCAGCCCTTAATACCAACGTATCCTTGTTCATGTTTACGTCACCAAATTGTAACCCGTTTATGCCATTAAAGGGATTTTACAGGCTGCTGAGCGGCCATCGCTCCCGGTCGAGCGCACAGGTTTTATACTCTTAAATAAACGGGATCAGCCCTTGGCAAAAAAAAAAAACGAAGAAGAAAAAAAAAGAAAAGGGTTAATGAACGTGGCCGTTGGCAAAGCATGCCAAATATTTTGCCAACAACATTTTTACCCAGCACCCTGGGAAGGAAGCAAGGAAATTCGAGTAGTGTGTGTAGAATGTTTAAGTGGTTTGGTTTCGATTCGTCCTGTCCAGTTTGAAAATGAAAATGAAAATGTTTTCCAAACAAAAATCATTATTTGACCAAAAAACTACCTAAATACTCTTGTCCCCCCCCCCCATTCACTGTTCCCGAGAGCCTATTGATTTTGTTTAGAATGTTGTTTGCAATACACGCGTTACACTTGAATAAACAAATATCTGTGGGAATGGGGAATGGGAGGGGGGGGGTATTGTTATACATATGTTCATATCCATATTGTTATCGACCCTTCTTGACAGCTCAGCTAAATATAAAACTGCCCACCTGTTGACCTAACCCGCCCAATTTCCCTTATATGTCATAGAATTTATACCTATGTATATATTTTTGTTTTGGGCTTTTCGACCGACACACAACATAAAAGTGAAATATTTCAGAAATACAAACAAGTTCCTCCACTATCCCCGGAATGCGCCGCATAAAAAAAAAAAAAAAAAGAAAACAAATTTCACTTTTGAAGGACCCCGTCGGTGCGCCAAAGGAGGTGGCTCCTGCCATCACCTGCTATGCAATCAAAGGCTACAGACTAAGTTATGCCAAGTGGGGGGTTGCTGGGTGGTGGGTGGCAACTATCCAATTTTTAGTGTACAAGTTTCTTAATAAATTTCCCAACTCCAAAGCGAATGCTCTGGACTTTTTTTTTTTTTTTTATGACGCTCAGGAACTGCCTTTTTATTAGTTTTTTTTTTTTTTCTCTCTCTCTTGTAGGTTATGGCAACATTAACCCTTGCCCAGGAGCTCAGGGTGTGTGTATGTGTGTGTTTGTATGTGAAAAGTTTTAAAAACGTGCGGCAGTTTGTCGAAACTCGGCGCACTTGGCCATGGCGCGTGGCCTGGCAAATAAAAATCAAATTGGCATAAAAAAAAAACAAAAAACAAGCAGAGAACACGGTAAAAATAATCGACAAGTGAGTGGAAGTGGAGTTTTATGCTTTGACTAGATTGGGAATTTACGAACTAGGCGCATTTTTGACAGCTCTGTCAAAATTTGTTAGCAAAATAAAAGATCATAAAATAAAAAACACCGAGATGGGCAAATAAATCAACTAACTATAGTTTTAAAAGAAACTTGTTTAAAAAAAAATACTTATAGAAACTTTTCTTTCGAGTTTAATGGAAATTCTTTAAAAATTAATATTTCCTTCGATACAACATGAAATGAGAATAATTTAAAGGCTAGTCTTTTAGGATTATTAACTAATTGGGATGAGAAAGCTACAAAAAAAAGATGGGTTGATTTTTCCGAACTAGCCAAATAAAATAAAAGGTTCTTAAACAATTCTTTATTCAATTAAATAGATTTACCATGAAATCTAATTCCTTTAAGATTTTAAGAACAATTTAAAGACAAGACTATTTGCTAGGTATAACAATTATTTCCTAATAGGAATCAAAAGAATAGATTAGGTTTTCCGACTATTTAAAGTAGGTATAGTCGGTCTAGCCGATTAAAATAAAAGGCAGTTCAAGCTTAATGGAATTTCTTACTAAAATATAAAGGCAAATTTAATTGATAAGCATTAAGAGGATTTAGTTAGGTTTTTCGATCTTTTATGGTCAATGTAGAGTTGATCTAGCCAGACTATATCTTTTCTGGTTATAAAACGAACCACTTGGATTACAGACACCTTTGATAAAGAAGTTTTGCACTTCACCAAAGACAAACATGGGCAAAAGTTGGGGGGATGGCAAACTTAAAGGCTCACAAAACTTGGATAAACAAAAAAAAACGGAGGAAACTAAAAATATAACCAGCTCAGCACTTTGGAGCACAGTGCAAAGTGCATGGGGGGGGAAGGCACAACAAAAAAAACTGGCAAGTGGCAAGTGGCAAGCAGAGAGTTGGTGTGGGTGCCGATATCGGCAGATGTTCGGTCAGGTACTAGGTTTTTTAGCCTTTTTTTTTTGTTGGTGTGTATGCAGTGATGCAGAAAATTTTAGAAGGGTTTTGTGGCAGCAATGGCATATCAGAATCGCGATGTGGCAAGGTGGAGGCGGATGCAGCTTTTGGCCATGTGGAAGCTGAACGTTTTTTGGCCAGTTGGCAGTTTGTAATGCGGTCGTTGGGTTGGTTTGGTTTGGTTGGTCGGTCAACGTTTGTTTGTGTTTTTTCTTGTGGGTGTACAAGATGAGTGTGTGTGTGTGTGTGTGTAACAATGACCGCATTTTCCCTTTTTATTATATGACCCCGGAGGCAATTCCAAGTGTGCTTGCTGTCCAGTTACATGGCTAACTGGGCAGAGTGTGAGAAAGTCTGTGTGGGCTTATTGACAACCGCGCTGCTTTTGTGATAAATAAAATGCAACTCTCACACACACATACAAGCAAATGAGCAGTTAAACATGAAGCGGATGCCGGCAGCATTTTTGGTCGGCATTGCTTTGACGTGGCTATGAATTATGCCCTCTGCTGCTCTGCTGCCCTCGACGACAACCGTTTTGACCTAGCAAGCAGCAACAGCAGCAGCAAAGCTTTGGCTTCCTTTTTGGTACGCGAAACTTGTACTTGTTGTTGTTGCTGTTGTTGGTGGCAATGAGGCTGGCCAAGAGAGCATTTTATGTGCAAATAGCTGCAGGCTGAAATGCCCACCGCTTACCATATTTAAAAGCAAATAAAAAAAAATAAAGTCAAATGAAAAATTATTGCAGTGTTTTTATTTTTTTTTAAATTGCCCTTAAAAAAAATTAAGGTAAACTTCAAGCTCTTTAAATTGCCACAGCAATTCATAAATTTAAAGAAATTTAAATCAATGGACACTTAAAATTTAAATTCTTTATAAACCAAAATAATTCTTGATCAGAATTAGAATTGTTTGTAAAATAATAGCAGATTACACACAACCTTAAATTTTTGATCAAGTAGGCTTTGATTTTGATATGTCAATCAGATATTTATTTTTTTTATTCAGTCGAGTCTAGAAAATCACACAGAAAACACTGAAAATTGCTTAAATTTCAAGTTTAATAAACTTTTTTTTGATTTATAAATCCGAAAATTTTTCTAATTTCATCAAAACTATTTAAATATAATTAAGGTAATTAATTTTTTGCTGGCAATTCAATTTATTTTATTATAACAGTGCAACAATTAAAGCATTTCAAGAAATCAAGCGAAATGTCTGACACTAATCCAAAAGAAATGAACTTTATTGTTGAGGATGGCTCCATCAAGCAAATGAATAGTCCAATCCATAAGGAAGCTGCAATTGCGGCCAATGGCGACACCAATCAGGACTTGATCAAAAACATTAGTGATTGGAAGCCAAGGCGCAATACCAAGCATTGGATGTGTGAGTCCAAGTCGGTTGGATCTCTGGGTGCTTTGGATCCACTGCCATCGGTGGCCAAATATCAAGCAATGAGCTGTACTAGTTTTATGCAGGACTTTGAGCATGATATGCCCACTTGCAGCAGGAATATTGTTTGCAAGAAGCCCGATGGCCATGGCCCAGGATCCTCGTAAGCAATGTGTAAGAGGATTACTTAGTTATAGTTAATAAGCTTTGTTTTAGTCAGAATTTAATAGTTTATTTGTATTTCGTTGTATATTCCGTTTGAGATATGAACACAAACAGACACAGAATTATCACATGATTTAAATTCAAAGGTCCAAATTTATTTTTAGTATTATGTTGGTAGGTTGTATGAATTTTTGGCATATTAAATAAAGAACAGGCATAAACATAACAAGAAAACAATTCATATCAATTTCAAATCGTATCAAAACTGCTCCTGGTTCCTGTGGCTAAGAGGGGCAGGAATGGTTGAAGGGGAAGAAACAAAACTAATCTGGTCCCAAAAAACACGAAATTAATCTGCACATAAATTAAGCATTAAAATTTAATATATTTGTTTATGGCCTCAAGTGTGAACCAAACCGAAAAATATACATACAAACATAAATGGCAGTGTTGCCAAATCTGGCAAAAAAAAAAATAAATAAATAAGCTAGAAATATGCAGCTAAAAAATGTTAATAAAGAATGTAAAACAAGCCTAAGTCAATTAAACTAAATCTTTAAAATAAAATACATTTATTACTATTTTTTTAAGCCGGGAATTAAAATATAAAATTTCTTGCAAGTCTTCTAAGTTCCTATATATAAAATGCCCATTTAAGAATTAATTTATATATAAAATATAAAATCCTTGTACGAAATATTAAAGGCTTAATATTTTTACATTCTTTGATTGTGAGTTTATTTTTAGGTATAATTAAATTATTAGGGAACTTTTGCAGCAAAAAGCTAAATTTTTTCTAGCTATATTTTCAGCTAGATCTAATCAATAAATAGCTAAAAATGGCATCACTGCAAAAATTGGCCAAACAAAATGCAAAGAACACAGACGAAAGACTCTGTGATATGAAAGCAAGTGAGAGAAAGTGGAGAAAGCTGCTGTTGTTGTTGTTGTTGCTGTTGATTCCATGTGTACGCTCTTAGTGGTAATAAATAAATAGCAAAAAGGTAATAAAACAGATAGCAGCAGACTAGGGCCAAGCTAAAGGGAAAAAGTGAAAGGAAAAAACAAAAGAGTGAAACAACAGAAAAAAAAAAAAAATAAAATAAAACCCAAGCAGGTTTGTTGCCCTCAAAGTCTATGTGTGTGTGTGTGTGTGTGTGTGTCAGAGTCACAGAGACTCCCTATTATCCTATTAGCACACATGCCGCAAGTGATCATTATGGGGAAAGGTTTCTGTGTGTGTGTTGGCCTTGCATGCTTGTATAATTAATTTTCACACACATGCCCGCCCCCACAAGGGGAACATAAAGGCAACACACACACATACACACACAGCTTCGTCATAACTGAGCGGCTTTGGAAATTTGTTAGTTATTTTCTTCATCAGAATGGCAATTACTGAGTTGGGAGGCCTTTGTGATTATATAAGCAACTGTAGTAATTTAGGATTGCAGCAACCCTGGCCAATTTAATGCATTTTCAGTTTGAGTTTGACAATAAATAAAATTAGCTGTTTTTTTTTTTTTTTATTTTTTTGGTAAAGGAAATTTCATGGAAATGAAAAAGTTCTCATTAGGTTGAGTGGCGGCGCTCAATGTAACCTGAAAAATGGCGCCACACGTCAAGTTGCTAGCCACAATCACATTCACCATCTCATCTTGTTGACTTCTAATGAAATACGCATTAATGCTGCCCGTCATTCGCTTGTCGTCGTCCTTGTTGTCGATCCGCCTGCCTGTCCGCCTGCCTGCCTGACAAAACGAATTTAATATGCCGCTTTAGTCAGTCAAGCCAGAGAGCCTTAGTCAACTCAACTCAACTCAACTCAAGTCGAGTCAACTCAAGTCAAGTCAACTCTCTGGCTGCCTGTCATTCCACAAACGATGTCATTCATTTTGAGTCACATGTGCCATTTGGGCTGCCGCTGCCATTGATCCACTGCTCTTCTTCTATGGACTCTGTTGGCAATGTCGTCGTCGGCATAGTCTCTCTAGCTTAAGTGTTTATTAATATATATTGTATTGTATCTAACGGTGGAGACATTATGAACAATTGTCAGTGTAGGAGCAGGAGTTGTTGGTAGGTAAGGGTCATATGTTTTGTGTGTGACTTTGGACATGTGTTGCCATAAATTGACTTTTGTTCGCTTTGATAACTGCTGCAACTGCTGCTCCTGCTCCTGCTCCTGCTCCATCCAGAAGGTATTGGTAACCAACAACAAAAAAAAAAGTCAAAGCAATAAGAGAAACAGAGAAAGAGAAATACTTATAATAACAGACCCCATTGTGTCCCTCCAGTCTATTGTGATTTTTATCGTTTGGTGGCCATCAGTTTGGCACACACACACACACAGCTGTCAGTTGTCAAGGCCCACACACACACACATTGATCCATTTCCCCATTCCTTGAAATGTCTCTCCAGTTACATTTATATTCTTAACTTAAAAACTAGGCAAATATATGGATAAATATATGTACATTATATTTATTATATTGAATATCTAATAGGAATCAATTCTTATGAAATTGTATAGAAATAAACATGCGTGTTTTACAATATGTGAATATCAATTACAAGTTATTTGAAAGATTCTTAAAGAAGGATATTCCTAAACTTTAATGCCTAGCTATAATAAAAAATAAAAAAGAATTTTTATAGGAACTTGCAATCTTATTATTTTATTAAAAAAAAGACAAATGAAAATGGTGAACATTAAAAAATATTATTTAAATACAAATTATTTCCTTATTCGAGCTTTTACGCTGGTCATTTTAGTGCACCTTTTTAAAGAGGATGATCTTCAACAATAATTAACTTTTTGGTAAATTATCTCAACTAAAATAATTAATTTTGTACATCAAATCGGACTACTATATCATATAGCTGTCATATAAACGATCAGTCAAATCCCAATTGGAATTTGTATAAATTAGAATATGTATAAAATTCCAGGTGCTTCCGAAATCTAATTGAAAAAAGTATGTTAACTTTTTCTATATTTTAAAATTTGAATTGTATAAATATAAGTCTAAATAACATGGAACTTTTAAAACCGACTTAGTATTTTGCGGCGTGATGAAAAATAATGTCTTGAAAGACAATGAAATTTTCATAATGGATTTTATGCCTGCAGCTGAGATGTATTATTTTATTGAATAAACAGTTTTGATTTTATGGTTAAGATTGTAACTTTAATTGTGAGCCAGAAACTTGAATGATAACAAAGAGGCAATTTATGAAATTTGAGCTGGCACCTGAATTGGGATATCACCTGTCACAGTGTCAGCTAATTATATAATTGAAGTTTTGCATACATATTTTAATTTTGGATTTTCATTAAGACAAAGGACTTAATGGCTTGAAATTTACTGATAATGAAGCTGTTTCCATTGCCAAAACAGATAGATTTTTGGGTCCAAAAACTATGTAGGAGCTTGGTGAATATAGTTGTGGTGATTGTGGTTTTAGAAACTTCAATTTGGTCACAATTTGTGCCCAGTTAAAGTGCAAAATGAAAATTTATAATGACAGCTAAAATGTGAAAATGTTTGTGTGTTGACAATGGTGACGGAAAAGATGTTGCTGTGACCTTTTGTTAGGCTTGGATTCTTCCTTGGCCAAAGCATAAATTAAGGCAAATCCAAAAACCAGCAGTCTTCTTGGTCTCCCCCGCCCCTCAATGTGTGTTCGTGTTGACAGTAAGAAACCAGATCCAAGTCATCTACGTGGCAAGGATAAAGGAGAGGGGCTGAAAGAGTGCAATTTTCAATGTCTTCATCAACTGAATTGTGGTTGTGTTTGTGTCATCTTCAGACATACACAGTCAGACACAGAGACAGACAGACGGACAGACAGACAGAAAAAAGGCAAAACAGCAGCTCTCACATGGCTCTTGATTAAATTTTAAAGACAATTTTCCACATGAGAGAATGGCAAAAGAAAGCAATTATCCTTTTATTTTACGAGCTCAAGTGTAGGAATGTACGGGTTTTCCATTGGGTATGAGTTAAGAGTTCATTTTGAGAGGGGAGTGTGCGGAGGGTGCGAATTATATGTGTGAACTTTGATATAACACGACAAGGAATAATGTTGCTTTATGTGAGTGTACAAATAGTTAGGATAGAAGGCAACGAGGGGAGAGGGGGTCTTAATAATCAATTAATCAGATTAAGGACTCGTTTTGAATTTAAACAGCTACATTGTTGCAAACGTTAAGTCCTTTGTAATATATACCCTGTACCCAAGGTAAAAGGCTATAATAGCTTTTGGAAATGTATGTAACGCACAGAAGGAAGCATTTCCGACCGTATAAAGTATATATATTCTTGATCAGCATCAACAGCTGAGTCGATATAGCCTTGCCTGTCTGTCCGTCTGTCCATCTGTATAAGTTCATGGTATTTTTTCTAATAATTTTGTATTAAAACAAAAATGCTCCCCTTTCCCCGTAACGCAACGTGACGTTTTAATGCTGTAGTAAAATTCTTTCAATGACAATTTTAAAAATTAATAAAGTTTCAGTCAGCCATTTATATAAGTGAGAGTCTATGATTTTCTAGCATTGTCATTGTAATTTAGCTCAAATTTCATCAGCCTTAAAAACTCTTTATCATCTAAAGTTGCAGTTGCCGTGTCTCGTAGTTTTGAAGCCAAATAAATCTTTTGAAAAAAAAAAAATATATAAAGGAAAACTATGTAGAATTTTACCTATTTAGAAACTGAAAACTTTAACTTTTCGCCTTTTGTTTGGCAAGTTTTGCACCATGCATAATGCAAAACTTTTGTGGTGGCCATGGTTAAATGCAATGAGTTAGTTGCTGTTGCAACAAAAACTATCTGTCTGTGGCAAGTCGCGAGGCTTAGCAGGCTTAATGAATTTACAGCTCAAAGAAATTTACTCTGGCACCTGGCAACTCATTTTAAAATTGGGCGCACAAATCAAAAGTAGGTAGAAATTAACAAACAACAAGAATATCTCAAATTCTCATCCGCTTTCTCTAACCAGAAAGCGACACAGTCTCACTGATTAGTTCATAAAACTTGCACCCGCTGGCACAAATGGCCGCATTTGTTGTAAATTATGCGAATTTTTGAGTTATTAGAAGCAGTGAAAATCTTATATAAAAGTATTTTTTTTTTTTTTATTCTTGTGGCCAGAAGCCAAATGACTCGAAAGTTTGCATAGAAACAAAAAGGCAGACGATTGGTTGGCTGCTTGGTCCTTGAGCCTTGGGGCTGATGATGAATAGAACTGTTTGTTGTTGCCGTGAGTTGATGAGGCAGGAAGAGGATGTGAATGTTAAGGTTTGCTGTTTGAAAAATGTGCGTTTCATGTACAATTCAATAAACGACACCACAAACAAAACTTTTCTTTTTTTTTTTTTTTTTTCAAACACATTCATCAATGACAGAAACAACAATGACAACAACAACAACAACAACAACAAAAAGTCAAGATGCCAAATCAAAATGGCAGCCAAATAACAAATGGCCAACTGGAAGAGAAAGAAGAAGTAGAAGCTGTGTGTGTGTGTGTGCTCAATTGATGACAATGAGCAGCGAAATTGAATTGAAAATTAATGTTTAAATTAAAATGGCAACTCGCATGAAAATGTCACCCGCTGTGCTAAATGCTAAGCTAAGCAAAGCCAAGTTAAAAATTTCTTAAACATTTTCATTTCAATTTCTGTTCTGTTCTGTTCTGTTAATACGCAAATCAATTTAAATTTCTTCTGTATTGCAGTCAATTATTTATTACCCTATTGGAGTCATCATCTATAAAAAGACCTGAAGTTGATTTGGATTTGGATTTGGATTTTGGAGAAGCCACTTCATTTTATCAATAAGCCAGACAAAGTCAAGACAAACAAATAAACCCGGCCACCCCTCTCCAAAATGTTATAAATGGACTCGATGCCAAGTTTAATATATGAGTTTGCCCCCGGTCCAAGTCCGAGTCCGAAACCAATTGGCAGCCAGAGTTTTGTGTCCATTGGCGGTTGTTTGCCTCGCTACATAAACTTTGTGTGTAGTGTATTATTAGCTGGGCAATGTTTGCTCTACCGACCCAATAACAGAGAGTCGTATATTTTCGCATTGACTGGGCACAGGCAATAAAATTAAAAGTCGCATTTTTGGTTTAAACCAAAAGCCGACGAGCCCCACAAAAACATCTTGTAGATTGGCCATTCAATTGGACAGCGACGCCCTCTCCATTTCTCTCTTTCTGTCTCGGCGCATTAGTATTTATGGTTCCACCATTGCCTGCCTCTTTCAATGTTTTACGTATACATATACGAAAAATAAATTTATGGCATAATACACTCGCCTCTCCCCCCATTCAACTGGTCCTCCCCATCCATCCCCAAACTCATTCAACCCAAAGAACTCCTCGTTGGCATACATTTTTGTGTTTGTCTTGCGCTTTTGTTTCGTTTAGTTTTTATATCTCTGTGTATGTGGTCCAGATTTTTTCCTCTTTCCTTTTCTCTGTCACTGCATTTATTTTACTTGATTTTCAACAAAATTTATATGTTGTGCGGTATGCCGTTTATTTTATTTTAATAGCAAAGCAATTTCAAATAAAGACATTCACACGATATCCCCCATATCTGTGCAACAAATAAATATACAATACAATTCATATATCTTATATGCTTTATGCCATCTTTAAATATGTGGTTATTTATTTTGTTGTTATTAAAAATATTTTAGTTTATTTCTTGACATAAAAAAGGTGGAGGAAAATATTTTAAAAAGGTCTAAAAAAAAATGCAACTTGAAATTATTAGAAAGATTAATTCATTTCTAATGAAAATTATAAATTCCACAATGTTTAAGAAAAGTTCACAGAAAATGATATCAAAGTTTGAAAAATTCTACAAATTAAAATCAACTAGAAATTATTTGAAAATATATTTGTCTCAAATCATAGAAAGATTTATTAATTTCTAATAAAAATTTTGGCTCTTTCAGTGTTTATGAAAATTAAATAAAAACGATTTTAATCTGCCTTTTAAATGCCTATAAAAACAACAAATAAAAATATTTAAAAAGAATTCGAGAAAAAAATATATTTAATTTAACTTGTAGTTTTCTTAATTTCTAATGAAAGTTATGACTTCCAATATACATAAAATACCACATATTTACTAGAATTCATAAAAGGACATGTAAACATTAAACATATTTAATGAATAAATCCCTAGAGACATTTTTTGATGGCCTTCAAATTTGTTTATGAATCAAAATGAAATTTGCTGTTTTCTGTTTGATTTTTGCCAGGCTTGTTTATTTTTTACCACATCCGTTTTACATGTAAAACTTCTAGGATAATGGAATTTTGCAGGCCAATGCCCAATGCTGAAAAGGTCCAAGTTCTGAAAAAGTTTTCACATGTCTTTGGTTATGTATGATGTACAGCAAGTGTAGGTAATGGGAAATATGTAAATAATATTTAAAATTGTATGCTTGGTAGTTTTAATGAGGTCTGCCAACAGAAAACGTTTTCCCCGACTCGCTATGTCTTTTATGATCTGATGATATTACCTACCCACTCATAAAAAAAGAGGGAAAATAAGAAAAACTCTTGCAAGCTCTCTTGATGATGAAACTTGTATGAAAACGTTTGTTATTCTTTCATTTGCAGAAAACCCAGCGCAGCATTTGACGCAAAGTAAACATTACTCTACCCAGAAGCACTTGGCTGTGCCATAGTTGCCAGGGTTGCCACGGTTGCCAGCGGAAGTGAGAGAAAAAATAAAGAACAAGTTCATGTAAGTAAAACAAAATTAACACAATAGGTAAATTTGCCAAAAACTTTTGCCTAACCGGTGGTACACACACACACAGACAGACAGACAACTTGATAAGATGACGGTGGGTGTGGCTTACAGGACGTTAGGGGAAAGCGGGGGTAGGTGGGCAGGGTAACCGCTAAGCAGCCTCAAGCCTTCAGCTTCTACAACTGGCGAGCACTTGAATAGCGAACGCTTCAACTAAGCCACTTAGTTTAGTTAAGCTTGCAATGAGCACAAAAGGAGCAACGAAAAAAACAGAAACCAAAGTTAAAGAAGATAACAGAAATAGAGGATAAAATAAATGCCAACTTGGTGGACATTTTGATACCCTACATCATACAAATATCAAAGATTCGAAGAACAGTTCCAAAACTATAAAGAAAAAACAAAATAACCTTTCTTTCATTACCAAATTCGATATAAACCCATTTGGTAATTTTTGACTAGTTCATTAAAATACCCAAAGAAATGAAATTTATAGGGTATTAAATAAGGGCATCTCCTGCAACCTATTCTTATTATTTTTCATTTTTCCATGCAGTCAGTGAGTCAGTTTAAGAATCCGTTTATTTTATTCCTTGTGTTTTATTTTTTTTTTGTATCTTTTTGCGTTTTGCTTTTGTATGCTAAGTGAAACTTAATGCTGTGGAAAATTGTAAGATTTCAGTACTAATATTTATTTTAATATTTCTGCACAGACACAAAATCCCGTCCAGTTAGTTGAGTTCTTTTACCTTTATTACAAAACAAAGGTAGTTACAAATTTCCATGCATATATGAAATTAGTTTTTATTGAAAAAAGGTTTAACCGAAGCCAAAAGCAAGTTGATTGCAAATTGAGGTCTATGAAATATTTAAGAAAATCCTGATGATTTGGAAAATGCTAAAAAAAAACAGGAATGATGAAATTAGTTTTTATTAAAAGAGCAGAATCAACCAGAGCACAAATTAAAAGAGTATTCGAGTTCAGCAAGAGTTGAAAAATAATATAATTAAAATAATACAAACAAACAGCTGTTCATAGGTTTCACCGACCAAATCAAAGTCAAAGCTATGGTTTCTTCCGCAATATGATTTGTTTTTTTTTTTTGTTTTTCGAAAATAAAAATTAGAATAAAAATATATAAATCAGCAACGCAGTCAAGCTCAAGTTTTCAGCGACCAAATCAAAGTCAGAGCTATGGTAAATGGAATTTTCTCTTAGTTTGAGTTGTCCCCTATTCAACAGGTTATGGAAGTACAAAGCAATAGTTTTTTTTAATAGTTTCTTTTTTTCTGAATCAAATAATAAAACAAAATTCAAAGAAAACAGAAATGAAAAATAAATAAATAAAATGGCTAATTAGTCAACCACTTCTAGGAAAAGTTCAAGACAGACTAAAATGATTTTTCGATTTTGCAAGCAAGTGAAAAAAAAAATGTGACCATTTCAGGGCCTACTTAAAATTCTTAAATTATTTAAGCTGAAACGGAATCGACTCGTTTGTGGCACATTTTCATTAAAGTTTTGTTGGCCAGACCAATCAAATTTTGGCCCTTCATGCAATCACAGTGAAAATTCGATCCTGGTCATAACAAAATTCCAAATGGCTGGCCATATATATATATTCTATATGTAGGTGCACAACGATATGGTTTTTATGGCAACCTTTTGGTAAATGCATTTGATTGTTGGCCCTGGCAGTTATTTATACCCACATATATTTTTGTATTTGTATTGAGTACTGCATTTTTGGTTTATGGCTCCAAAAATGGGTGTTTGAGCCGTGTTAAAGTGCTTGAAATTGGTATGAGTATGAGCCAGTTGTGGCCGCTCAATTTCATTATGATGACCACTTGGCCACTTGGTAGTTTAGTTAGCTATTCGATTTTTCGGGCGAATTTTACAAATGCCAATTGAGTTGAATGCTATTTTGATTGGCTTAGGTATTTTTGGTTTTGTATCTATTGTTTAATGTGCCAAGCAATTAGAAAAACAAATGCTTCAAACATTCGAAAAGAGTAAAAATATTCCATGTTCCTAGTTGGTCATTTTGGATATCCAATTTTAATGTTGTGTGTCTGTGTGGCAAATTGGTTTAGGAATTTTCTGTATTCTTTTTTTGGTTAGGTTTTTGATAGGCCAATTTTTTTTTCCTCTTTCTCTTTTTTTTTTGTATATCCGAAGGCAACTTAATTGCGTCAATGCTGGTTTATCATATTAAAAGCTTTATGCGTTGTGATTTTAGGAAATGTTGCAGTTGCCTTGTTGGCAATTAGCAGGCGTCAGATAAACATCAGTGTTGCTTTTAAGTTATTAGAACAAATTACATGCAATGCATTTTGGATTATTCCATAGATCTTTGGATGGGATTGAGATTGGGATTGGCCGGGATGTTTTCAATTTGTCGAGTTTTAAAACTTGAACATCTTTGATTGACAGGGCTGTGTGTGTGTGTGTGGAAGGACGTGCAGAATGTAATGGCGCGTGCAAAGTAAACCGCAAAATAAATAAACAGGGACCACATACAGAGAGCAACAGAGCACGGCATGACCCCATCTGTCCGGACGGACGGGCGGACGGACGGAGGCGGCATGACAAGCCACAGTGAATGGAAAAAAGTCAAATGGATGGACATGATGGAGACCAGGGCTGGATGGATTGAATGTAGTAGCCATGTTGCCAATGGCAATGCTGATCGCTGGGAAAGTAGACAGTTGTTGTGGCGGCCACTACCAGCAGCAGCAGCAGCAGCAGGACAAGCCACGGCTCCGTGGGTAGACGACGAAATGACAAACATTTCAATTAAATTCCAATTTAAATAAATTCCTAGCTTCCAAGCAGAGTTGGCAAAATAAACCATTACCAAGTGGGAGGGGGTGAGGGGAGGGGGTAGGTGGGAGGCACGTAACAAATCGGGAAAAAAGAGAGACAAAGCGAAAAGAATGTAACAAGCAGAAAATTACATCAGCGGCAGTCAAACTAAAATTAAATGCCGAAAATGAAACTGCACAAAATACAAAAAAAAAGAGAAACAGAAAGTAAAGTAAAAGTACCAGAAAACAGAAGCAAATGAAATGAACAAAGAACAAAAGCACGAACATCAGAAACTAATTAAGAGAATTGCAAGGACACACAGGGTCCGTCGACTATAATGGAGAGTCCTTGCCGGCAACTAGACTCTTTGGAATTCATCCAAAAAAAAAAAAAAATAAAAGAAAATAGCAAAGTGTTAAAAAGGAATATAGAATTTAATAATAATAATAATAATTTTTTTATAAGCAGTTTAGGGATAGAGTATGCAGACTTCTGTTTAACCAAGATAATTAATTTTTTTTTATTCCTTGATTTTTTGTGATTTTGTTTTTTTTTGTTCGCGTGCTTAGCAAAGCAAATGATACATAAGAATGAACCAGAACGGCCCAAATTCGGTTACCAATGAAATTGTAATTTTATACAAATCGTTGAAGGCGTCGCTGCATTTGCTCTGGCCATTTTGGGCACACGGGCCATCATACGTGCCGTGGTAGTTTCCGGCATCAGGCATCTTCGACTTTGGAGCTGTTTGGTACGTGACAAGCAAACCTGCTCGGCTGCTCCTTCACTGATGACCACAATTTGTAGTCATTGAGTGTGCCGCAGTCCAACTGCTGATGGTGGCACATTTCAAACAGATTCGGTCAATGATGTTGGTGGTGGCCTCATCTAGCCACTTGTGTTGTTCACTTAAATAGTTGCAAGTTAATTAAGTTAAAATATGGTCTCGTTGCAAGCTCTTCTCGCACAAGCCACTCCACTCCACTCCACTTTATGCCATGCCAGGGCAGGCCAAGTAAAGCCAAGCCAAGCCAAGCCACTGTGCCACTCCATTCCAAGTAGGACTGTCGAGAGTGTCTATTAAATGAAAGTGCACAACTTGAAAGACAAACTTGACACAGTGATGAGCTGGCTGGATGCCTGGCTGACTGTCTCCTTCTTCTGTCTTTTTCTATCTGTCTGTCTGTCCGTCCTTCCATTTGGTCCTTTCGTGTTGTGTTTTATACATATACGTTTCTTGCTGTTGACTAATAGACAAGTTGTATTTAAACATGTCACTATTCCAAAAGATTTGATTGCTTTCTGTTTGCCCTCAAACTTTTCTTTGATTGCCCTAATCTACAATTTTTGTTTTATTTTCTTTTGCTTTGTTTTTCTTTTTTTTTGGTTAATTTTTCACAAAATCCTAATCATTAAAACTTATTTTTATTATTTAAACCTAGTCAAAAAAAATGGTTGCAAATTAAATAATAAAGAATAAAAATAAAATAAAAAATAAACGCAAAGCGTTAAAAAATGAGAGAGAAATCGAAAACGATGGCAAATTTGAATTTAAAAAAATAAATAAATCAAATAAAATAAACAAAAAACCTAAGAACCTTTTACTTTGAGGGCTCAACTCTAACTGAGAAAAAATTCAATTGCAATTTAAAAGAAATTTTTGTTTTTTGGTCTTTCAAGGCCTACTAATCAGGAATATAAATTAAATGCAACCTTGAGTCATTTATTTCTCGATTTATAAATTTGCAACATTTTATTTGCCTGGCCTTGATTTGTTATATATTTAAACCATTTTCTCTAATACTCCTAATGAGCCATTGAAAAATGCTCTTCCCCGTGGAAATTCACTCTTATCAAACATCTCAATTGAAAGCGCGTTTGGATTTTCTTTTCACCCGGTCATGTGTAATTGCTGGTTCTAATTAGTTTTTAATACCTTTTGCCTTCAACACTGATACATGGAATAAAGCTTATATGCGGTTAGTCAAATGCAATTGGCATTTGCCATGGGTTAATTAGCATCGCATAGTAATACTACCGTGTCCGAGTTATATATATACATCTAATATTTGTAATGTGAATATCATAACATCATTCAAATTGAGTGTTCAATTTGGTGGATACATTTTAGAAAAATTAAGCATTTATTTGGGTCAATTTTAGAGACAGTTTATGAATCTCTTTAAAAGTAAAGAAGAGCGTAAAACAAACTATTCCATCCCATTCCATTCTTGATTGGCCAAGGATAAAGACTCGAGCGTGCCAAGTATTTGACACTAAAATTTGTATCTCAGTTTGTGTATTTATGACCTTTCTCTTTTCGGTGGCTCACAAATTTCTGTTTACTTTATTGGCCGCACTTAAAAATTGGTTGGCCATAAAAACAAATACGTCTATTCTTTATGCTGTTTTTTGTTTTTTTTTATGGTATGTCTTCTTACAAATTCTGATAAAAACAATGGGCCCCATAACATCATCCCAGGCAGGCATCCTTGGCAGTTGACAAGCGACATTCGACAGTTTCGCAGCTCACAATTTGACAGCCGTTTGACGTTGCTGTGGCTAGCAGTTTTTTTTTTGTTGTTGTTGTTTCTCCAAAATCTAAAACATCCACAGAGTAGTCTTCTTCTTCGTTTATCTTTTTATATGACGGCCAGGATATGCTGCCAGGATGAGCTGAAAGCTCTCAAGCGAAATCATTGAAATGTCACTGTTTTTATCATTTATATGAGGCTATTTATGCCACACAGTTAATGTCCCAAAAAAAAACTTTATACAATGAAAAAAAAGGAAAATAGGAAACGTCAATTAATAAACCACAATTTGTATTTACTTTTACTCATTAAAAAATTGTATACCTTTTTAATATTACATAAACTTGCATTTAACTTAATTTAACCAATTTAATTTTATAAAAATTGACAAAGCTAAAAAAAAAAATAGTTGCAATTTTTTTTTATACAATATTTTAGATTCTCAGTCAATTTGTAGCCAGAAATGCGTTGCCAAATGTCGCGTATTGTGCAGTTTTTTAATTGAAATTGAAATTGCAGTCGCCCCACACATAAATATATAAAATCCAACTCATATTTGTGTATGATAGAGTTTTTATTTTTTTTTTATTTTTATGCATGGTTTTTTTTTTTTTTTGTATATGCTGCTTAATTAAATTGTGTTTTCATGCACGTGACGCCTGCGGCTGAACGGAGCTGAAATTTGGCTAGTTGAAATGCAAAAGGAAGAAAGAAAAGTCCCTAGGGCAAACGCAAAACCATTTTGCGGGTTAAAAAGTGTCAACTGAGCTGACTCGATTGAATTTAAATTATATTCTGGCCATAAACAAAAGGCCAAAAATTTGTGGTTAAAATTGCATTGAATTTGTGTGCATTTTTACTCATGTGGTTTGGGTTTTAATACTGTGAAAACTCTAAAATAGTTCAAGGTTCAATGAATTTTAATATAAGAATTTTGAAGGATTTTGGTTCGAGGTGTCTTTAATTTTCTTCTTTTTTTTTTCTTTGCTGGCTTTGCCAACTTTCCTGTGGCTAACCGCAATATAAAAAAAAAAATTGAGTGCGTGCTAAGCCTGCCCAATCCTCGTATGTGGTCTTCATTCAAAATTGACATGCGTTAAAAGAGACTGGCAAAAATGGCAAGGACAAAGGACTGGCAATTAAGTGCTCAGACTCAATCAGCAATCGGTGATGAGTTGAGGAAAGAAAGAACAAGTATTGTATGGAAATAGATGGATAGATAGATGGATGGATTGAAAGTATAAAGTTTCACTTTGATGTCAATTGAAAAAAAAAACGAAAGGATAATGAGTGGAAAGGTGCTTGTCAAATGCATTACGTGAGTTAAAGTTTGAGCAGAAATACATATTGCCTGTCAAACATATCTTTGGCTTAATTCATGCGTTTTCCCCCGAATGCGAACGTGCGTGGCAATTTTGGAAAACTGAAAATCCACACACACACAAAATACCTTTTGATCCCAATGCTCCAGCTCGCGTTTCAGCACCACCAAAAAAAAAAAAAAAAAGAACAAATCACGTGACGTGTGTGGGGCTTATAAAACCAAATTTCTATGCAAAATCAACACGCAAAAAAAAAAAAAAGGGAAGAAAACACAAGAAAATAATCAAGAAAATTCCCTAAAAGTAACGAAAAAGGAAAAGATGAAATTGGAGACGACTATTACAATTGCAGTTGCTTGAAAATCCTTTGACTTTGCGCTTTAAACAAAAAAAAAGACCGAGAAGTGAGAGATTGTGTTTAAGATTTATATTTATTATTCCACTTTGTGCGGGTTAAATCAAATTTGCATATATAAGATGGTGGCAGCCAAAATCTGATGAAAGACTTAAATTGCTGGCAATGGCGGTTCTACCGCGTATTACAATCAATGAAAGACAGAGACAGACAGAGTGAGAGAGAGAGTGAGAGAGAGAGGATTTTTACATATGAGCTTAGCTATGGAAATTTTGGTGTGATGTGGCCTGTGGCTGTGTGGTTGTCGGAACTGTTTGATTTTTCACTCTCAGCCTAACAAACCAACTCTCTCTCTCTCTCTCTCTCTCTTAAAACGTTACACCCGCTCGCTCTTTGCTAAAATGTTATACTCTTTGGTATTTCGCTTCCTTCTCTCTGTGTGTGCTGCATTGAGGTTTACACTTCAAATTGGTTTGGTTTAGTTGCTGAATGGATTTTGGTTAGCTGGCTGGCTCAGGGTGTCTGCCTTCGGTTCTCCATCTACTCCAATATATGCATGCATATGTACATTTATATTTATTTGCTCTTGTATGGGGGTCCTCCTCGTCCTCGTCCTTTCCTCGTCCTCAACCGATTGGTTATATATGCGTGAGTGTTATTTGCTATTTGTAGCCGTTAGTGTTCATGTTTGTGGGGTGCCTCAATCATTTCAACACTAACCATTCAAATCAACTCAAGGACAAAATGTTAATTTGCCCAAACACACACACACACACATGTAAGGCACACGCAATTTGCTTGTAAGTGCTGCTAGTTGATTGCGGGCGATGTTGCCAGCAGATTCCGGCAAGTCAACACCAATTTCTCCCCTACAAAATATTTCCAGACCAAGGAACCAATGCAAGCGAAATAATTTAAACATTTGCGAAAACAAAATTTGAATATGCCTGAAGAGAAAGAGGAAAAGGAGGAGGACTCAAAAGGTTAAGCCAAGTCCACTCGAATTCTGGTTGACTTGGCATTTCTACTAGCTTCAGTTGATAGATAAAAGTTGCTACTATACAATATTTTTTTATATTCACTGTCGCTTGTCTCTCTCTGTTTTTGTGTAATACCCTTCAAAATTTCTCTTGCCATAGAATGTGAACCATATGAAGCATATTCAACTTGGGCAAACTTCGTCATGGCCTGGGCAACAACTTTGGCCGTAACTAATATAAACATGCTGCTTGACTGGATGCCAGTCTGTGTATGTGTGTGTGTGTGTGCCCAAGTTATTGAAGTTGATTGTGGGCTTCTAGTAGTTGTTTTTGTTTATACTTAAACTAAAACTACCAACTACAAACTTACTTCGTTTCCTTCTCTCTGTTCGTGTGCAGTTTTTGTTACTTTACATCCATTGCCATTGCCATTTGCTAGTTGCCGTTACCCTTCATTCGTCTGCTTCTGCTTCTGCTTCTTCTCGTAGTTGTTCTTCATTTGTACATCATTTTCTTCATATACTTACTTGTTATTCTTGTTGTTGCTGCTGCTGCTGCTTGTGTTGCCTGAGGGGGCAGCCACAAAATGAGTGCACGTTATGCTTGCTTGCCGCACGGCTGTTTACTGATTGAACTTCTCTCTCTCTCTCTTGAATTAAATACACCAAAACAGACAGACGGTGGACTTCAGGACAATACACACACACACACACACAAATATGTATATCAAATATGTAAATGACGGTGCTAAATGACAGCCAAGCTCAACATTTTTTTGGGGGGGGTTGGGGAAGGCACAAACAACTACAAAAGCAATTCAATAAAAGGAAAACCAAACAGTAGAAAATGAACAAAAAGAAGAGGATGAAGAAAGCCATGCTACTTCATTAAAATCATTCAATGTTTGTGTGTGTGTGTGTGTGTGTTTATTTGGTTAACAACTTTCCTTTATATGCCTAAAAATTTATATTTGTTTTTTTTTTTGCCATTCCTAAATGATCAGAAAATTTGTTCAAACTTTTTAAGGTTTTAAGATTCTTTCAAGCTTAATAATAAAACTGATTAAAAAAGAAAATGATTGAAAATGTTTATTAATTTTTCTATAAAAAATAAATAAATGAATTTATATTAATTGAGAAAAATTGTAATATTAAATTCTATTAAAGAAATAAATTCATTTTTAATTACAATTATTGTTTTTTTAATATTTTATTTACTTAATATTTATATTCATGTTTTATTTGCTTATGGAAATTTAATCTAGTTTGTTTTTACTTCTTTTAATATTCAATTCGTCTATTTTTTTTTAATAATTGAATTGGTTTGATTTTTTTTTTTTGTTTTCAATTCCTTGGCTTGTATTTTTTCAAGGCATTTAATTTTTTTTTTTATTTTCTTTGAACAATTTCAAAGCTCTTTCGCGTAAGAGTATTAAAAGCGTTTGCAAGGAAGTTGCACATTTTATTTTCTTTTTTTGCATTTTCGTGACACATTTCAATACAAAATCGCGCCAGCGATTCTACCGCATAAAATATATACTCCCACACACACTTACTATATAAATAGACACATTCATATGTAAATTGCTAGAGAGCATAGTCTGCGTGTGTGTGTGTGTGGGTGAACGTGCGTTCCACTTACGCAAAACGTCAACTGAGCTGAGGTGAAGGAGATGGCAGCAGCAGCAGCAGCAGCGACGTTGACGCTTATAGCAGCCGCATTATGCATACAGCGCTGCAATCTGATAGTGTATGAGTGTGTGTGTGTGTGTGCCTGTGTGTGCTGCGTCTTTGTCCACAACAAAGCAGGATATATAAATGTGTGTGTGTGTGTGTGTATGAGTTGGCTTCGCAAAATGTCCAAAGTAGGGCATGGCACTTAATTGAAAAACTTTTATGCGGTCGACCAAGCAACCGACGACCTAACGACTGATTCGCAGCAGCACCTTTTTTTCTTCCTTTCATTCTTTTCCTGCTGCTGACAATACAAGTCACCTCCATGGGCTTCTCTACTCCAGTCGTTTCCGTTTCCATTTCCCCTTTTTTTTGTTGTTGTTGTTTTTTTTGACGTCCTTGAAATTGGACCAGGAACACTTTGATGAGAAGGTTAAAATTTTTGAAAAATTCATTTCATAAATTTAAGATAAAAAATATAGTATAAATTCTGGCAACTCTTAAAAAAAATTATATGCCTGATTAAAAACAGTTTTTAATTATAAGGTATTTTTATTATTAGGAAAATTGCTTAGAAATTGCTAATTCTTATTTTTTCTAAGGTCTTTTTAAAATTTGGGTAATATTAAAGTGCATAGAATTTTTTGAAATCTTTAATCTTAAAAATCGAAAAAAAAAATTATTTTAAGCACATTTTTTTAATTATTTAAATATATCTTGATTAGCCTAAACAAAATTGCCGTTTTTTATTTCCTTTTATTTTTCCAACTTTTTTTATACATTTTTTGTATTTCTATCAATCTATCTTTCTTTGTAATTATTTAGTTTTTACATATTTTTTCTATTTTTTAATTTGTCATTTAACATTTCTATTCCTTTTTTTTCTACGAATTTCTTAAATTTGATATAACTTCACATCAGATAGGATGATTTAAATGTCTTAAGAAATGTAGTTTTATTATTATTTGTAAATAAATATTTTTTTTGCTCAATAAAAAAAATGCATTTAAATTGATTTGATTATTTTTTACTTGAACTATGTTCAACGAGGCGTATGCTTAATAATAATTTGTTTCTCTTATTGTTAGGCATTGTAAAATATTTACTTACTTTGTGGCAATTTTATTTTACAAATTTATTGTGGCATAAATTGTTTTGTGGGCATTTTCTGCGGTTATAAGTAAATTGTTGTGACTGACTAAAACATTTAAATATACATATATTTATATCATATCTTTTTGTAAACAAATAAACAACAATTATGGATAATCAAACTAATCCCTTTTCTTTCTGCTTTAATGGAGACATATTGTATTGTATATCAATCAATCGATTTTTAATGGAGTATCAACAAAACTCAATGAATTAAAATATTGCAAATATTGCAGATTTTATTAGCCATTTGAAAATCACACACAGACACACAAAATCGTCAATTTAAAACTTGATTTGTCACACAAACACACTGAGATTTTATGCTCAAATCAAATGCCAATAAAAGTGAATAGTGCGAAAGCTGGAAAAGGAAAAGCTTGAGAAGGAAAAGCGACGCGCTATTTTATTGTTTAGAAGGATAATACAAAATATCAAGCCTACTTTAAGCGCTCCTTGCTTCTTGCTTCTTGGTGGATATGCTTCTTCATATGGTCGTTAAGATCCTTTTGTTGCCGGCTTGGTCTTTTGTTTGCCAGACTATGCCTAACATTTTAATTGGATATGCCCAGCGCGTCTCGTCTCGCATATTTGCAAGTGTATAAGTGAGTGATTAAGAGAAAGGACGAGAGCAAGACAATGGCCCAGGATAAGGCAGCTCTCGTTCATTTCATTTTGCTTATTCGGTCAGCATGTCAGTCAGTCAGTCAGTTAGTCATTCATTCATTCATTTATTGGGTAAGTTTTCTTTACAATCTCTTTTACCCTTTTGCCTTTCCTTTTGCGGCCATCAATCTATTCCATTTTCTATTGTTCTGCTTTCAGCTTTCAGTTGTTGAGATTTTAAAAACACTATATATATATACACACACACACACACACACACACACACTTATACACTGACAAGCTGCAATTGCAATTTTCTCGTGGCTTCGTCGCCGCACATTTGTGGAAATTGTTACGAGAAAATGAGAAAAGCGCAAAATCATTACGATTTGAATGCCATAAAATGCGTTCAAGGGAATGTGTGTGTGTGTGTGTGTGTATGTGGGTGTTGTTTTGGATGGATTTTTCTGTGGCGCCAGCAGCCGCAAAGTGAGCAGAAAATGTCTTTTCTAGTATGTAGATGCGAGTGTGAGCAAAGCAATTTCACACTTTTGCGGGTATTCTGGGATATGTTGAGTACACACACACACACACACTAACACCCTACACCGCAATAATAAACTGTCAGAGACACACACACACACACACATGAACTCTAATAAACCGCGCAATTGCAATTGGCAGACAAAAGGCACATGAAAACTTTAACACACAAAAGGCGTCGCATGTTTTTGCGGTCACTCTTTGCTTTCTAAATCTTTGCATTCACTTTCCTCTTTCTCTCTCTTTCTCATTTAGTTATCACTTTCATACAACAACAAACCACTGGCATTTGTAGCTTTCCTTCACTAAATAGCTGGTTTTTTTCACCCCTTTTTTCCACTTCTTCTGTCCCCCAACAACAATATATCCATTTGTGTGTGTTTGTGCCTGGAAAAGCACAAAAGATGCTCTCACTTTTCCCGTTTCTCCCCTGCCAACTTTTGCTGCTTTGGCGCCTTTCAGGACAACATCAATGATATTCTCTCCTTCTCTCTTTAAATTTTTAGCTCAAGCAATTTACTTTCGAACTTGAGAGGAATAACAAAGAATGTCGCTAATTTTTTATTTAATTTAAATTTAATAAATTCAAAAGCTTTTCTTATAAATTTCTTTTTAATAATTTTCTCAACTATTAAGGGATTTTTTTAGAATTCCTTGGAATATTAAAAATGCAACAAACTTGCCCAAAAAACTAGGAAAATCTCATATTCCAACAGAAATATTTAGTCTTAATTTCTCGAATTAAAATTGTTGAAAAAGAAACCTTTTTCTATTTTAAATTTGCTTATAAGTCTTATAGAATTTTAATCTAAAAAATTCCAGGAGCTTTATTAAAAATTTCCAAAATTTTTCTATATTTTTTTCCTGGTGTTTTACCTGTTTTCTTTAGGTGAGTTTTGCTTATGGACAAACTGTTATTTTTCTTGTGGAACAAAAACAATCAAATTTAGCTCAACGACAAGCACTTGACTCACATACATACAAATACATAAATACATACATATGAACAAGCTATCGAATTGAAGAGAATTTCACCTCACACACACACACACAGAAATTTTTGTGGTATGTGGCAAGGAGTGGAGAAATTTGCAGTCTTGGAGAAATGCCAATGGAAGATGATGCAAGTGCACTTGCACTGATTGTTGTGTTTGATGTTATTGTTGCTGTTGCTGTTGTTGTTTTCAACCCACTTTACAACTTCCTCAAGTGCTTCCGGTGCTGCTGCTGCTGCTGCTGCTGCTGTCTGCCATCGCGTATAATCATAAACTGCTATTGCCTAGGCACTCATTTCTCTCTCTCTTTCTGTGTGTAGAGGAAAACCGCCAGTGGAAAAAGAATTAAATTGCATTTTGTATTGATTTCAATTAAGTTTACCCTAACCCAGACAGACAGAATGCAACTCTGTGCTTGCCTCACACACACTTGGTTATCTGTGAGTGCAAAGTTTGAATTGACTTGCCCGTTCTTGTTCCGTTCTGTTCGTGCCTGTTCTTGCTTGTTTTTGTTTGCGAATTGGCGATGATTGATGGCCCCATGACCAAATTGATTGCTGGTGCTTGGGCCAAGTTAACCAAGACGATAAAGAAGGTCAGGTAGAAACTTGCAATTGCATGTTGCAATTAATTGAACAGCTTTGCTCAAAAACTCAATTTGAAGGTCATCAGGAGTCGATGTATTTTGTATGTAATCGTCAATTCCTACCGATTACACAGAGACTTATCGCAAAACATTCTATTGAGTTGCTTCCACTTCCTCTCTCTCTTTCTCTTTCCCTTTCTCTTTTTATTCACTCTGTTACTTTCTTTTCTTACTTTGGTGTGTGTGTGTGTGTGTGTAATCTATTAAAAATGTGAATTTAATGTTTTCTTAATATCCTCGTCAAGCACCCACAAACATTCCACCCATTTATACTGATGAATGTAAGTGATATGAAAACAGAATTTAAACGATGCCACACACACACACAAATGTAACTCAATCGCGTGTGGTGCCCCCCAGCCTTTCAGCCATCCTGGCCCATATTCTAACCCAGTTGTAATCCTTTATGTCTGTGTTTGCCACATCAAGTAAATTATTTGTTATTTATGCTTCGCCTTTTTTGCCTTAACGAAGCCGTTCAGCGCATCTGCTGAAAAACATTAAAACGTCAAATTATCTTGTAAATATTTTGCCATTTGAATTTTATTTCTTGCCCGGCTGACTCTGACTCTGACTGTCTGGTTGACTTACTTACTTTCTGGCTGCCAAATGGAATTTAATTAATTGCCAAGCTAAAGTAAACAAGCCTAATGAAAAGTAATGCCTTTTGCATTTGAAGTATGACAAGGGAAGGAAGCTGCTGCCTGCCTGCTGCCTTGCTTGCGTTATTAAAAGCCAATTAAAAACGCGGCCAAGACCAAAACGTCAACAAACGAAATGGCAAATGCCATAACTCACATGTGCGCTAAATAGTAGCCAGGAGAGAAGGAGACGAGGACAACTGCAGCCATAAATGCCAATCATTGCAGTGGAAGCCACAGTCACGCCCCAAAAAACCCACAAACTCCTTTGTCGGGACGAAAAAAAAACAATTCGGCTTTTAATTTCATTGCCTTGAGGACTCTCCTGGGATTCGCATGATAAATGGTCGGCCAGTCTGACTACATTCAGCTACATTTGAAGCTTAGGGCCACATTGAGTCAGTCCGTCCCAAGTTCATTCACTTTACATTATTACATTCACACTGGCTAAATGTTGACGTTTTTTTCTGTTATTGTTTTAATGAAATTCGAAATGGAAATCCAAATCGAAATCGAATTCAATTCCCTATCAATATAATAGGCGCCATGCTTTTTAATCTAATTTCAATGTTCGTTTTTCTTTCTTTTTATTGCTGCAAAAGTTTTTCCCTTTTTGTGTGTGAAAAGGGAAAAAAATAAAACTTATTTGGATTAAATTTTTTTTTTGTACTTTGTTTGCGGTCACCTTTTTTTTTTTTTTTTTTGAATATTAAGAAAAATATATGTATACAAATTTGTTAGGCTTTTTTGTTTTTTTGTTGAGTGCGAAACTTGACGCCAATTGTTAAACGGACTCAATTACCTTTTGATCAAGTTGACCGCTGGGTAAGAATAACCTTTTGAACCCTCTTTTTGCTTATGTTTTTTTTATTATGTATTTTTGGTAAATGTTTTCTGTTTTTTTGGGGGGGGTTTTGGTTGTTCATTTCCCTTATTGAATATTTAAAAAAAAAATAGGCTCTTTCTCCCCTTTCCATTTGATTGGCCGTTTATAACAAAAAGAACCATTACTTATTTATTTTATTATTTTTTTAAATTTAAGAGTGTTGAATAAAAGAAAAAAAAATATTACATCATTTTTATTATTTTGCAAAAATATTAAAAATTAATTTCAAGGATTTAATTTTAAGAACTGCGGAATTGTATTTATATTTTTGCTTAATTATTTACAAAATAAATATTAGGCCAAGTCCTTGCAAATTTTTAGCTCTGCATAATTATTTTCTTTGTTGCTTTTTTTTTGCTCACTTGCTTACACTTAATGGCCAATTTAGACCAAAGAAATAAATTCAAATACTATAAACTTCCACACTTGGTTGACAGGTGCTGCAGTCTGCAGTGTTTGTCTTTCCAGAGAGCATTGCTAACTTGTTCCTTTTTCCTTATATTTTTATTTTTATTTTTGTCTATCTAATCTGATTTACTTTTGTTGGCCTGGTCTGCTTCTCTCGACCACAATGAGGATGGCTTGGGGCCTCGTCTTTGGATCTTGGGTCTGTGCGGCTTTGGACTTGGTGACTTGGTGCACAGTTAACTGCAACTAAATGAAATCAAATCTTGTAATGAGCAAAAACTGAGTACTACTCAGTATATGCGGATGGCTCTCGTACCACACAAAGAGTTCATAATTTTGCGTTAGTGCAAACAAGCAGAGAAGCAGCCAACATTTTGGTTACCTCTCCTTGCTTCTTCCTGCCTGCATTTAGTTTAGGTTACGGCTTTGGTTGTGGCTCACCCGGACGACATTTTCTACGTCTCCGTCTCCGTCTCTGTTTCTGTTTCTGTCGCGTGTGCATTTCCTGTCTCGCTTCCTACACATTTTAATAAAAATAATTGCAATGTTTTTTGTGTAGTTTTGTTGTTGTTGTTGGTTTTTCTGGTTTACATATACAAACCTACATTTTTTTTTGTTGCTGTTGTTGTTTTCTGTTGTGGCAACAGTTGCAGTTTTTGTTGTTTTTTTTTTTTTGTTGAGGGCGCCAGGAAATTTTAATTGTTGTTTGTTTGGCGTCGAGTCTCCTGGACAGCCTGCGGCATTTTTGGTTGCAGTGCCAGATTTGCCTGCCTCTTGCGTCTGCCTCGTCATCGTCATCATCACAAAAACACAAAAACAACGACAGGAAGTTCAGGATAATGTGACCCATTTGCCTGTTAACAAACCAATTTGCTTTCTAGTTTTAACTGCTACTTCCGGGACCAATCATATGAAAAAAAGTTAATTTAATGGGTTCCAGTTTGGATTTTAATTTATTTTCGAATATTTTCATTGAAATGTTTTTCTTTTCATTGAATTAGCACACAAAAAGAAAACGACAACTATTTTCTTATTTACATCCATCATCGATTTAAGCTCTGAATAATAAAAGTCTCAGACAAATTGATTTACTATTCAATCAAGCGAATATTAACAATATATTTATTCTCTCTCTCTCTCTTTTTTCTCTTTATCTTTATTTTAGCCACAAAGTTCCTGACCAATTTGGCCAACGTTTTTTTTTTCTTTTTGGCGGTCTCTTCAGAAGAAAACATAAAGAAAATCGAGCAGAAAATGTCGCGTTTGCTTCTTGTCCTGAGTTTAATGCTGCTCTATGCGGGTAAGTGCCACAAATTGTTATATTTCGTTTTTAGACCTTTCTATGCAAATCTCATGAAATCGAAATGGACACAATTTTAGTCAATGCTCGCGGAAACACAATACAAGTCAATAAGAAATGAGGGGGGAGAGGGGGTTGTGGAGAAGAAACATTGCCAAATTCGACATGGCCCATTGAACAGAACGGAGGCGGAGGAGAAGGTGGAGGCCTGCCAAAGGAAGCTGGAACAACTATGACTATGGCTGTCCAGAGTTTTTTTTTTTGTCTTTTGAATGCTGGGCACGTAAAAACAATTTCGTTTTTCTTTGCCAGCTCCAGAAGTTGCTAGCTTTTCCACTCTGCTGACAGAGTCAGACTGATGGAAATCCCAATCTATTGAATCTATTTCTCCATTCTCCATTATCCGCGTGTTGTTATTGCTTATGCAGAAATTGTTTTATATCATCTACTCTCTATCTCTCACTCTGAAATTTAAAAAAAAAAAATCTATTCTAGCGCGAGTATTGCAAATTGCAAATTGAGCAGAAAAGCAGGAGATCTAAAACCAACCTTAAAAACCCACACACTTAGAGCCACCTGAAAATGCCGCGTCAGTAGTAACTGTAACTGTAACTGCAGCAGTTACAGTTTTATACTTGTAGTTACAATTCCAATCGCAATACGAAACTCTAACGGATAAATCATGATGAGGGTAATACGAAAGCCATTCCCATCAGCAACGCGTGTCTGTCTACAAAACACAATGCAATGCTCGTTAAAATATGAGTAGTTCGATTGCACTTTGAATGTACATGGAGGGCGAAAAGTTAGAGGGACTGGTTCAATGTGAAATTCATTTAGCATTTCGAATGCATGCCATAAGACTATGTACCATAACAAAGAAACAC
>JAWNPY010000117.1:0-59014 GCA_035078625.1 Scaptodrosophila scaptomyzoidea
TGTTTTTTTATTTGCCTACTATCAAAATTTATGATTTATGAGAAAATCAATTTTACAATTAATTATGAACATTTTTGTTGTTGGAAATTCTTACAGTTTTTACTGTACCTAAACAAAAAATTATAAAATACTTAAGATCATTGAATTTAAAAGAATATTAATTTATGAATTCATTTGGATCTTTCAAAGAAAAGAATGAAAATTACACACAATGAAAACTACAGCAAAAAAGGTTTTTTTTTAGAAATTAAAGTTATTCTCAATGCTCTCTAAATATGATTTCCGTTTTTTTCTATCACGTCACTTTTGGCCACAATTAGCAATTCCCCCATACAAAAGTCTATTTTTTTTAAAAAAATACTCAGAGCCCATTGTGCATAAATACGGGTCTTTTATGAATAATTTCCTATTAAATTTGTAGTGAATAATTAAGGAAAATTAATTGCAAGGTTTTTGGACGTTTTATTTAGGCACCCATAGAAAACTAGTCAAGAAAACATGTTTATTTTCTGCATATGAAGTCACAAAAATTTTCCAGCAATTTTTTCGAGCTTAGCATTCAAAAATCTATAAAAAATTTTGGTTTTAGATCCAAATATATTAATAGCGTAAGCAGTGGATTTTTTTTTTAAATTGAATTTTGTATGGGGGACGAAAAAAGGAATTGCTGATTGATAGAAAAAAACGGAAATCATATTTGGATTCAGCACACTCGAGAGCATAGAGAATAACTCAAATTACCAAAATAGCTTTTGGAAAATTAATTTTTGTAGACCTGTATTATCAGTGACAAAAAATAATTATTGTGACCGCCACTCAGATATTTCGTTACTGTGACAACAGTGTCACAACTGTGAATTGGTACTTTTAAATACTCGCGAAAAATACAAGATACGTTATATATCGGCCATCCCTACTTTTCGATGGTTTTAGAAAAAAACATCGATATTATCGATAGTTTTTCCATCTCTACAATTAATGCATGTTGCAACAAGTTGGCAGCGCGTTAAATCACGAAAAAAAAAATAATAAAAGAAATGAGAAATAAATATTTGTGGGACAATTAAAAACGTTTGTTCATTCAAAACATTTCAACTCGATGCCACTATTAATCTTAAATGGTAATTAGCATAGGCCACAAGCCCTTATCTAAAGGATACAGATTAGCCATAACGCATATGCCCAGCAGCAGCACATTTAAAAGACTGCGCATCCGCAATTCAGAACGAGTACAGCGATTGTGAAAACACACAAATATCTTCTATGGAATAAAAGTGGCGCAGCAGTTTAAGGCGGAGTTTACAAGGCTAAAAGTTGACAAATTAACTACAATTGGCCATGGCCACAACACCCGATGTGGACTTTAACGAAATACGACTGATAGAGGTGTGTGTGTTTTTGTGTATGTTTAAGCCAATAATTAAATTAATGAACATATTGGTATTTGTTCCTTTAGAAAGTCGGACATGGCGCCTATGGTGTGGTCTACAAGGCCAAATGGCGCAATCAACTGGTGGCAGTCAAGGAATTCGGTGCCAGTGCCGAACAGAAGGCCATCGAAACGGAAGTCAAGCAATTGTCCCGGGTCAAGCATCCCAATATTATAGCCTTGTATGGCATTTCATCCTGTCAGCAGGCCACCTATCTGATAATGGAATATGCCGAGGGTGGCTCGCTGCACAACTTCCTGCATGGTAAAGTGCAGCCGGCATATTCATTGGCCCATGCCATGAGCTGGGCACGTCAGTGTGCCGTGGTATGCATTTTAATATTAGCTAAAAAAAAAACAAGAAAGAAGAAAACCTAAATCATTTATTCATTTTACAGGGTGTAGCCTATTTGCATGCCATGACACCAAAACCTTTGATCCATCGCGATCTGAAGCCTTTGAATTTGCTGCTTACGAACAAGGGACGCAATTTAAAGATCTGTGATTTTGGCACTGTGGCCGACAAGTCCACCATGATGACCAACAATCGTGGCAGTGCTGCCTGGATGGCTCCCGAGGTTTTCGAGGGCTCCAAATATACTGAAAAGTGTGACATTTTCAGTTGGGCCATTGTACTCTGGGAGGTCCTGTCGCGTAAGCAGCCCTTTAAGGACATTGACAATGCCTATTCAATTATGTGGAAAATACACAAGGGTAAATAACACAATACGTAAAACCATTTGCAATTTATATATTTATTTATTTTGATTTCGATTTAGGTGAACGACCACCATTATTTGACAAATGCCCCAAACGTATTGAAGAACTGATGACAGCCTGCTGGAAGACTACGCCCGAGGAAAGGCCTGCCATGAAATATGTAGTGAGTGTGATGAACGAGATAATCAATGATTACAAGGGCGCTGACAAGGCCCTGGAATACACATTTGTGAATCAACAGGTAGGCAATTCCCTTTTCACATCCGCCCGCGTTGGCATTATAATTATAATTGGTCTTTTAATTTAGATTATTACCAAAGACAATGATGGCTCGACTGATGATATGCTTTATGATGTGCTGGATAGTTTAAATCCCAATGATTTAAGCATTGCCTCGACCCAGCTGACACCAAAAAATCGACAACAAATGCCAGAAACAACAACAACCACAAATACCTCAAATGCCTCAACGCCCACCAATACAACTGGCAACAACCCAACAACAACAGACTTGCAAATCCCACTAGCCACCACACAAATGACGGGACACAATTTACCGCATTTGGCCGCAGTTAGTACAAATCGTTGGGTTGCCATACCCGAAGAGGAAATACCTGAAAATGACACCAATGCCGCCGAGATAGAGAATGATCCAAACGATTGCTGTTTCAATCTAACCTCATCGGCTGAGGCCTTCAAGCGCCTGGACACCATACGCAATGGAATGAATCAAATGGCCTGTACACCGCTGCCAGAACTTACTCTGGATGTGGAGGCGGTAAGTAATTACATATATGGGAATATAGAAAATTGGTTATTCAAATTTCTTGGTTTTTTCATTTTTTCAGAATGGTTTTGATATAAGTCGCAGTGCCAGCACCAGTAGCGTCCAAGGTAAGTACAATTTATTAACATACCTGCTTCATTTGGGAATACCTAATTAAATCCGAATTTCTTATGAAAAATAAAAATTTGACTTATCTTCTAGAAGCAAAGATAAATACTTGATACTTTTCTAGGGATCTATTCTAGGAATAGATTTTAAAACTAAAACATTGCAAAGTTTAGAGCTTATGGTAATAAGTACTTATGATATCCAATTTGAGTTTATATTTATTTTAATATATATGTGGGTACATGCAAAGACTAAGATTTGGTAACCAGGAAGCATATTATCGTTAGTTTTAATTTGAAAGATTTATAAATATATTTTTTTTATTTATTTATTTATTAATTATTTCCTAAGTCTCCACGTTCAAAAACTTTTAAGTTATTGATATAGATAGATATTCGATATTGTTTTTCACATATTCTTTTTTAATTAAAAAATTATTTCTTCATAATTTTATTATATATTTAAAAATTGAATTTTAAATACAACAAGAAAACAGTAATATGCAAATCCTCATGCTGGTCAGCATAACTCATAGCAAGTTTATTCAAAATTAAAATATTTTCTATTTTCAAGTTATAAAACACTTTTTTTGTTTTATTTTTTGACAGAAAAAAAATTTAGTTTTAATAAAAATATAAAAAATAATTATTTATTCAAGCACTGCCTATGGGGAAAAATTCGATTTTTGAGGCATAAATAGAATTATTTGGTGGTTTCATAGGGCAACAATTTATTGATTTTTTAATTCCCTTAAAGACAACTGACTTTGGGAACTGATAAAAAAAATTGGAAGTCTTGGTTAAGTTGAGTCGTGAAAAAAATAGTTTCTATAAGCAAAGTTAAAAATTGTGAATATGGAAAAAATGTATAAAGACATGTACATCTAATTGTCAATACAAAAATCTGAAGAATAAGGTTGCTTAAGTTCTTTTTGTTATAACTTGTGTATGGCAAAAGACATTCGCAAATTTTAAATTGAATTTAGTACACTGAAGTATGTAGAATAAAAAGATATTAACAATTTTTGCCCGGGCAAGCTTTTCAAAAAGATCATGCATGTTGTTGATATAGTTTAGTATTAAACTTTGATGTTGCTCGGATTTTGGAACAACAAAAGTTAGAAGAAGCTAAATATTTAACTTTTTATGTTGTAGCTCACAAGCTGTTGAGTCGATCCTAAAGTGGTATATAGCGAAGTTTTAGGGGATTATTTCTTAAGAATGTTTCCATATAAAAATGATAACTTATTGTTTTCCTGTTAAGATACAGACACTCTTTGAAAAAAACAATTGAGGCAAGATGGCAATAAATGTAGTAAGTGGTAAAATTAGTATTTTTGAAGAAATATTTGATTTAGCGATCAGAGTGGTCTAAATTCAAATAAAAAAAAGAATTGAAGTTTTTCTTCAGTCTTCTTAACATGTATATTAAGTTTGAAGTTTCTAGCAATGTTATTATGCCTCAAAAATCGAATTTTCCCCATAGTGAAGTGTCTAAATACTTAGGAAAAAATATTTGAAGTTTGGCAGCGGATAATTTAAAAAAAAAATGCATTTTAATTTTTCTGTTACCAAAAATGGAAATATTGTATTTAAAATTTTTTATAATCAATAAATAAAAGAAAATGCTTGCAAAAATTGAATAAAATTTAATTGAAATGAAATTGAATTTGGACAACACATTAATTTTAGTCTTACTAAAAATTAAAATTTGTTTAAGTTAACAAATCAAAGAAAAATGCTTTATTAAGCATTATGAAATGAAAAAATTCAAGTTCTTTTAAGCGTTAAATTAATTTTATGTGGCCACTAGAAAAATCCGAATCCCACCAGTTTCTTTTCTTCTTCGATTGTTGCAAAGAACCAGTAAGAACTATAAACTGCAATCGCCACCGGAACCGATAGCTCCCGGATTAATACAATTGTTATATTCAACTAAAAAGTAATGCGTTTCATCAATCAATATTAATCAATACATTAGCAATCATTATAAATTGTATCCATTAATTTATTCACAGTTTTAAATGCAGAAAAATGCAACTGCAGCTTAATAGGAAACACATTTTCCAACACTGACTCACAATAAACAAGGAGCCGAGTCTGCTAGCAGTGAAGGAAAAGCTAATTACAAGTTAATTTCTATGATGATTAAAATACGAAGAAAGAAAATGGAAATGAAAAAGCATTTGAAAAAGCTTACTCCATTTAAAATTTGGCCAGCAGCCGATTTAATGACTTTAAAATGCCATCAAATTCCATTTGGTTCCAGCAAAGTTGTCAGGGCATTAAAGTGAGCGAGCAAGTGACAGTGCATTTTTTTATACTTTCTACGTATTAGAGTTGTTTTCTTTTTTTTTTAGAATCAATGACAAGTCTTTGAATACTGCCGATTGGAGAGAGCCTGGGCCATTGGCTAAAATAAATGCATCCCGCTTCAAGGAATTGACTGATAACTACACTAGAGAGCAAATACAAAATGCTACTGAGATAAACCTGCCTTTGAGTCAAAATATTAGACTAACATCGAATATTTTATTGCAACCTATCCAGCTGGCTGATACATGTGAAATTCTACAGAGCGTGCATGAGATTTCCATTGATGATGGACCTTTAGTAATACTCACGGGGGGCACCAGTGACGCGGTGGTCTATAACCCAAATGAAACTTTGACCATAGATTTGGCCGATGAACAATTGTATTTGCTGAAACCATTGGTAGTGGTCGAGGTTCCGGCCAAGAGCAACGAACCAAAGAGGGCAGAAAAAGTGGTTCTCCAAAAAGAACCACTTATAGTAATTGAGATCCCGGCAAAAGGCCACGAACCAAAGAAGGGAATACGAGCCCTGTTGGAAGATGAAGACAATATACCATTTGTTTTTACACTCGATGAACGTAAGCATTCGTTTGATGGTGATCGGGCTTTTGCCGACCTAATCGAATACTTACCCGAGGAATTGGAGAGCAGCGGTACCAAAATCTCCTATAAGAAAGTTATTCAAGTTAATTAAATGATTTGATTTGCATATTGTCAAATTTTATAGAATCTCATTTGCTTTATATTTATTTTCATTGTCAGTTGAAATTAAATTTCTACAATTTCAAAAAAAAAAAAAAAAAATCGAATACTAAAACTTTTCTCATCCAAAATTTATAAATCAAAATTTTAAATAATCTTGTGGTAAGCTTGAAGTCATTTATGACTATTTATTATACACTTTTCGTTGAAATCTTTCACAGAATCTTATCAAAATCTCTTGTGAAATGGAGACTATCAAACAATGCTTGATGGAGACCTATAAGCGGGATGAGCTTTTGAGTATGTTTCCTTATGTGAAGCAATTGTATCGTGACTTTAAGCTGTTTGACTTTGAGGACAAGGGAATCATAGAAACCGAGCTCTTGGGTGAGTGCTTGCGCGGTATGGGCCTGAATCCTTCAGAGATCATTCTAAATGCTTGTATAAATGAAGTGGCACAGACACTGCCCGGTCCTATTACTTTTGAGACAGCGATTGCCGTTTATTGTGCCATTGGTGAGGTGGAAGAGTTTCATACCCCAGAGCAAACTATACGGCATCTGCGCAAATGGGATCAGGACAAGCTGGGAGTGCTAAACTCTAATCACTTGCGACGCATGCTCACCACACAAGGCGACAAGCTAAGTGAACTCGAAACGGAAGCTATTTTGGAGCCTGCCACAAATGCTGAAGGCAATGTGGACTATGTGGACTTTGTGAATAACTTGACCAAAAAGGATACGGAACAGGAGACCAAATTACAGCAGGTTCGTCAGTACATCAAGGCTGTGGGTACCATTAAAGTTGATGTTCAGAAACGCGACGAATTCATTGAGGTAATGCGTCAATGGGATACTCAAAAAAGTGGTCGTATTTCAATTATGTCCATGCTCGAACTTCTGAATTCCTATGGCAATACATTTTCGTTTAAAGATTTGACCGGAATTCTTGGAGATTTGATTGATGAAAATGGTTTCCTTGATTATGGGCGCTTTTTAAAGGAAGTTCTAAATGATTAAATAGGCCACACGTTAAATTTTAATTCACGAAAAATTCTATTGCTTTATATTTCTAATTATGCCATACATTGAAATACAGGAAGATTAGATTTAAATAAACTTTGCTTTCATATGGATTTCGGGTTTCTTATTTGATTTCCTTTTATTACTTGTTTATTTTTTTCTTTATCTTTTTATTGTATTATTTTAAAATGCCCTATCAAAAATGTATATCATATATAAACATTTAAATTATCATTCTTGATCTCTTGATATTCCAATTGCTAAATGAACTGCCTTGATATAATTGGATTTTATGTATTAAATTCTTGTTAAAAACAATTTCACACTCAAGAAATTTAGAATTTATACATATAAATATTTTTCAATACGTTTCCATATATTAGGAATTTTAATTTACCAGTATTTCGGTTATTATAGACGATTGGGTTTGAGCTCTTTAAATCCCTAAATGGCTTAGAGAATCATAAAATTAAAAAAAAAATACCTTATACCTACATACATACAAAAATTTCAAAAACAAACAATAGAAATTTCAGTAGTTTTTTGAGTTCTAAGAACTCTGTGTTGATTTATTGGATTGTTTTATTGTTTTAGTTCACATTGCATTGACTGGCCCGACTAGCCCGACTAGCCCGACTTCCTGGATTTTTTTAGGGATTGTAGGACAAATGGGAGTCTCAATAATGTCCTGACAATAATCCTTCTTAATGGGTCTTTATGTAGCATGGCGGTTAGAAGCATCATAGCTGGAGCACTCAATGTATCCTTGATAGAAGCTGACAGCTTGAATTCATTGTACATTATTTCTTGATACATATCGAATCTGCATTTGTTGTTTCTACCAAAAGGTAATTGATAACACAAAACGTAGTACAGGACTACACCCAGCGACCAGACATCAGCTCCAAAGTCGTAACATGCCCCTTTAATGACCTCTGGTGCAATATAGCAGGGAGTTCCGGCAATTTGACCTCCTCTAATATGGTTATAATGTATGGCTGAACCAAAATCGCATATCTTTATAATGGCTAAGGGATCGTCGCTTCGAGCGCTCACCAAAATATTTTCAGGCTTAATATCCCTATGAACGTAGTCATTGCAATGCATATGATGCAAACCCTCACCAACTTGAAGCATCACCTGAGAAGCCTGGTATTCATTAAATGGTCCTAGACGATTCATAACGGTGTGCAAGTCATCATCCAATTTTTCTACAATCATATACAAAAAGGGCTTATGTGTTATCGAAAGCACAAGACTCAAAATTTTTGCATGGGGTTGCAATTTACGAATACATTCAAGTTCAGCCAATGGCGTAGAGTATCTCTGATAGCTCCGATTATCAACAACTTTCATGACAATGGGAAAAGATCCGACAGGGGTTTTAAACGCGACTTGAAATAGGGCTGTCGTTTCACCACGGTATAATGCATTGCCCACATTTACATAAGTATTCAAGAAATTAGGCATATGGCAATTCCGTAGATTATTCATATCTGGATTTAAAACACTTAGATTCTTTTCATTTGGCATCTTGTAAGTGTATAGGACATTCTGCAAACGTTCATTCTTGCAGCAACAGATAACAACGTCATTAGGTCGAAAGTGACATATATCGAAAAGGCGCTTGCCATCACGTGCTCGTAATATTGCGTCAATGGAACGTGGTAAATGTATACGCCGACTCATAATTTGTGTCACATCGTGCAGCAGGGACTCAAAGGACGGATATTTCTTTTCAGAAATTGGAAGACAAATGCCAATAAATTTACTATTGTTGTTCCTCAGGAAACATACGCGTAAAGCTTTGCCCGGAAGCCTTTGAAGCAATCCAACGCGAGGTAATCGGGTAACGCCAGTTGTCTGAAGACTGCGACATGACTGACTACTGCTTGATGAATCCTCAAAGCTAGATGTTGGAGAAGTTTGACTAAAGCTAGATACCTGGCTAACGCTAGATATCGGGAGAACAATAGGCGTCTCTCTAATGCAAGGTTTCTTGGCAACAATAGGCGGCTTTCCAATCCAAGGTTGCTTGGGAACATAAGGCGTCTTTCCAATGCAAGGTTTCGTGGGAACATTAGGCGTCTTTCCAATGCAAGGTTGTTTGGGAACATAAGGCGTCCTTGCAATGCAAGGTTTTTGGGCAACATTAGGCGTCCTTCCAATGCAAGGTTTTTGGGCAACATTAGGATGCTTCGCAATGAAAGGTTTTTGGACAACATTAGGGGCCTTTTGAATGCAAACTGTTTGCGGAATTTGTGGTGCTTTTCCAGTGCAATTTGCTTGCGTAACGCCAAGCTTCGGAGCAACATTAAGCACCTTTTGAACGCAAGTTACATGCGCAATTTTAGGTGTCTTTCCAATACAAGCCAAATGCGTAATATTATGTGTCGGAGCAATATTAGGCATCTTTCCAGTACAAGCTGTTTGCGAAATTTTAGAAGTCTTTCCAATGCAATCTGTTTGTGAAGCTCGAGAAGTTATTTTAATGCAATCAGTTTGCGAAATTTTAGAAGTCATTCCAATGCAAGGTGTTTCTTTAACGTCAGGTGTTGGGACAATTTTTCCAATACGAGGTGTCTGAGGAGTATAAAGCGTTTTTCCAAAGCGAGCTGCTTGCGCAGTGTGAAGCTGCTGGGCACCACCATTATTCTTCTTTGGAATTTGAGGCGGTTTTAATATGCGAGGTGTCTCGGGTACAAGTGTGTCCTGGCTTGCCTGAGAAGTCTGAGGAACAAGTGTATCCTGGCTCGCACAAGATATCTGAGCAAAAAGTGTGTTCTGCCAAATGTCTGGTGTCTTATAAACACTAGTAGTCTGGGCAATAATTGGAGGTTTTACAAGGTGAGCTGCTTGCCCAATGCGGGGCTTTTGGGCAACATTTGACTTCTTTTCAATCTGAAGTAGCTGGGAAACAGACGTTTTTCTAATGTGAGTTGTTTCAGCAACAGTTGGAACAGTTGCCTTCTTAAGGCCAAGCATTTGGGCAACAAGAGTGGTTTCTCTAACAGGGGATAGTTGCGTAGCATAAGAGATTCTTCCAGAGCGAGGTGTCTTTCCATTGTAAGATCCTGGATCCACCCGAGGTGTCAAACCAAGAAAAGATGTCTTTCTAATCGGAGATTTCTGTCCCATGCGAGCGTTTTGACCACCTTGAGGAGCGTGGCCAACCCGAGCTTCTCGGGGAGTCTGGCCCATAGGACCTTCTTGCTCAATGCCTTTAGTCAGGCCAGTATTTATTTTAGATTTCGCGCTAAATTTAGACATGGTTTTGTGTGTAAAATGTTTCACTATTTGTTTTTTTTTTTTGAGTTTGTGATGTTTCTTTGATGAATGTCTGTTAGATAATGAAACCGAAACTGGACTTGCAACTTACAATTAGATCTTTGTTTACTTTGTTGATTCACTTGAGTGTATATATTTTTTTGTTTTTTTTTTTTTTTTGTGGAGTTTTAGATGTGTACTGCTTGAATAGTTGTTTGAGACTGAAACCGGACTGGGACGTATAACTGAAAATTGGGATTACGTTTAAATCCACGTTTACTTTGTTAATATACAAAAATACTATACCTGTATGTGTTTTTTTTTTTTTTTTTGTTGAATTTTAGATGTGTACTGGTTGAATATTTATTGGAGAATGAGAGCTAACTGAATTTGAAATTGACTCTATGTTCTACAACGCCTACCATGATGATTTTTTAAAACAATTTTAATATGGCTAATTGAAAGTTTTATCAGCCTAAGCTTAAGAGTTCTACAGGTTTATTTTGTTGTTTTGCCAAAAACTTTTTGGGTTTTGGTTTTGTTTAGTATTCAACGTGTCTTTAAATACTAATAGATTAGACCTTTCAGTAGTAAGATAATAACAATTACCAAAAATCGATTTCTCAATCATTTTAAATTATGGATTTCTTTTTATTTTTTTATTTTATAAAATTATCTATTTTTTATAGCAATAAATTATAAAGAAAATTTAAAGTTAAACAGGTTTACTCTTTACTAAAATTGTTTCCTGATTGACGTTCCTTTACTTTGGTTGTTATAGCCGTCAAATACTTTTCTGATAGAATATTAATAATATAAAATTAAATAAAATTAATTTGAATAATTTAAAAAGAAAGTTTAAAGTTGAAAATGATTCAGGCATTGAACTCGGGACTTTGGGATACGAGTTGCCCACTAGGCTATTGCATTTGGATTCGTATTTGTAATTTGTAGTTGAGTTTATTTTCACCAGATGGCCTTATTTTAAAGCGCCATCTATATCTCAATATATTTCGAATATAACAGTTGGTTTCATTCCATTTCATGCCAATTGTAAGCGGAGTTGTCAGGTCATCCATAGCAAAAGCGGTTAAATTTGAAACAGAACTCAATATTTAAGGGTTGAAATATTAATATTTATTAAAAATAATTTTTAATTTTATTTTTTGTTTGCTTTTTTTTTTTACAGCTAAAATAAACTTAGCAGAGATTTGTGTGTTCTTTTAAAATACAGACTCAGATTGTTTATAGAAAATTATAATTTATAGATAATAAAAAAAAAAAAATTACAGTGCTTACAAGTCTAATAAAAAAAAATAGCTATGGGAGTAATTATCATAAGTAATTGGAAAGTTTGTAATATTAAAACTGTTATATTTTCATTAAAATCATCAGACATCTTCGGTCCCAACTCCTCCTCCAGTTCCAGCAATGACTGAGGCCAGTTCCATTTTAATTTGTGTTTGAGATTGACCTGGAATCAAATGGCCTGGATGTCGCATATTTATATCTTTATCGCTGTTGTTGTTGTTATTATTGCGTTCATCATTTGTCTTGATAATATCACACTGAAGCTGAGCCTGGGCCTGGGCCTGAGCCTGAGCCTGAGCGGCAAAGCTGCGTACTTGAAGAAACAATCCTCCATTGCTGAGCAGCCGAGCCTGATGCTCCTGAGCCTTGGCTCTCAAGCAGGCAATCGAATTATTTCTGTAAGCACAATAAAACTACAAGTTTTAAAATGCAGAAGATAATTTATTTCAATTCAAACCTGAACGCATCTGGATCGTGTTCCATAAGTGCAGCAGCCGCAGACAAATGATGGTGGGCATGTAGACTATGATGAGTTGCTGGCGGTTGCTGTTGCTGCTGCTGCTGTTGTTGTTGGTGGGCAGCAGCCGCTGCAGCCGCCACTGCTGTATTGATAATCATGTGGAAATCCTTGCTGGAGGCAGCTGCTCCAGCACCAGCCGCATTGGCCGCATCCAAGAGGGGATGATAAGAAGGGGTAGCTCCACCTCCCACATAATGTGTGTGTGTCTGCTGCTGTTGTTGCTGCTGCTGCTGCTGTTGGGGGGCCATTGGCAGGGGCATAAGATGAACATGATGTGGCGACGGGGAGCTTAGTTCTATGTGCGGCGAACCAGAGCTGTTGGTGGTGGCTCCCGTGGGCGTGGTGGCTGCCGACGACACCGAGGCCGAGTAGGCTGCCGGTATGTAGCCACCAGCACTCACGCCACCTGGGCAGGATGTGGTTGCTGCTGTCATTGTGGTGGCCGTATTTGAGCCTGTGGTGGCACAACCGCTTGGTGCCGGACTAACCACGTTCAGCGACTCCGTGGATGAGCTGAGGGCACGGGACTGAGAGCGCAGCTCATCCGAATGTGCTGACTTTGAGCCACCAGAGTCCTCGTGGTCGCTGACGCCTGAGTCATCCTTGAGCGCCGATTGAGCCTCAATCGATTTGCGGTGCATGCCTAGAGGAGAATAAGAAGAAAAACAGTTAGTGGAACGAACACCGAGACAGACTAGAATTTTAGGAGGATTAGAGAGGAAGCAGCAGCTCGAGTCAACTAATTTGACATATTCGTTTAATTAAAAAATCCCAGGCCATTTCAATCCAATTGCCATCCACTTGGAAATTAATTTGCGACACACCCAATGGGCTAAGCCGACTTAGACAAGTGCCAATAAAGCAACTGGCCACCAAACTAACTGACTGACTGACTGGCTGACTGAGGAGGGGTGTCCTTTGCCTAACCAAGCTTATTTTGCTATCGTGCCAAGCAAGGACTATCACATCCGACCGCAATGGGAATAGATAAACGATATAAATGCCAAATAAAAGAAGCATTCACTCATCTGGCAGCCAACCCCTCCACTTTATAACAAAAGCCAAGGATTGTGCACTGCATTTTGCATTTATTAAGCGATTATTAACAAATAAAAAGGATGTGGAAGAACGCAAAGTCAAAACACCCACCACCATTAATATTATACGAGTATCAAGGAACAATATCAGCCCTCAACAAGCTGGTGGCACTTGTTAAATATCCACCCCATTCCAAGCCCATTTTCGTCCCATTCCATTTCATTCCTAACCTCCCTTTTTTTTTTTACTGTTCTTAATCCGCAAAGTGATTTTCGAGATGCGTTAAAAATTGAAAACTCCAAAAAGAAATTGACTCAACATATGCAACACAAAGATGCGTTTGTCCTTTGTCATCATGCACACCAAATATGCTCACAATTATATTATCTGTTTTTTTGTTTTTGTTTTTATTTTTAATCTGTTTTTTGGCTTCTTAACTTTGTACGATTCCAATTTTTCATAGGGATAGTAGGAGAATTGAGTGGGGGAGGGGGGTCTAGAAATTATTTTTAATTTGATATTATTGTTGCATTTACATTTCTGATCCATACCTAGTAGCCAGGGCGCCACTCCATCATTATCTTTGGCCGATTTTAGTATGGTGTCCGGCAGGGGCAGCGAATGGCGCACCATAGCCCCATATAATCCATATTCGGCCATGATTGTGCTGCCGCCCCAGACTTTTTCAGTTTTACGCCATTTGGCCCGACGATTCTGGAACCAAACCTGTAAAAAATAATTGATAATGAATGAATAAATTTGAAGGAATAACTTTAATTTAATAAGAATATTAAAGTCTGATTAAAATAGAAAGTTTTTCATTTTGAGCTAGCAACAAAAATAAGGAAGTTGGCAATTCTTCAAAGTGAACAACATTTAAGTAATTGGGAAGTATTTTTCAAGTAAATTCAATTTTCATTATTTTCTTTTCCTGAACCATTAAATATTGTATTTAGGATTCGATATGAAGTTTGTTTTGTTTTTATAAATGAACAGCTCAATTCATGAATAATTTTATCAATGTAGGAAAATATTTCAAAGTCTTTTCAATATCTTATTCAGAGTATAAGATTTATTTTCAAACGATCATATAGCTTCTTACTTAGGTGCCTACTAAATTAATAAATATTATTGTATCTCAGAATTTACAAAGTTTTTAAGGAAATTAATAATAATGATAAATAATAATAAATATATGGTATTTTCAAGTCCCTAGTATAAAAATAATGTAGACTAATTTTATCAATTCATTAGGCTTAATATATTTATTGTTGTTTTTTGTTTGTTAGAATTGAAGTAAAGGTTATTTGTTTTTAGTTTCAATAAAATCTTTTTATATGAAGTTGATTTGATTTATTTAAATAAAATAAAACTCAAGTAATTTGGCAAGCTGAATAAAATATAAATTCAATAATTATCGCTTCACTTTGTGGTTAAAAAGCTAATTAAAAAATTTTAAAATATTTTGATTTTACATAAAGATAAAATATATTGCAATAAAATAAATTACCTATATTTTTCCACATTTAAGTCAATGGATTTGGATTTTTTCCTTTATTTTATTCATCTAAAAATATCTCCATTCATTTTTTACCTTTTTTCATATGTATATTAAATGTTTAATACTTGAACTTTTAATGGGGGTAAATTTAATCAAAATTGGTTGGCTTAAGTCAAAGGCAGAGAATGACAGAAAATGTAAATGCAAATTTTGTATTAAAAAGAAATTGAAAAAATGTAAATAAAATGTTTTTTAAATGCTAATACACAAAAGGGAGAATTAAATTAAAGAAGCAGAACGGACACCCACACTGGACTCACACACACACACACACACACACATTGAAATATAGTTGTTCACACATAATAGCAAATAATATACATATTCGCATATAAGTGACCAAATTAGATTCTCTTCCAAAACATTAAACCGATTTTCATGCAACAATAGCAACAACAACAGCAGCAACAACAAAAGTAATAAGAAAACATTAAATGTTGATCACACAAACGCAGTCAAAGACAAAAACAACAACAACAACAACTGTCACAATAAAAAGATTTGGCACAGGGACAAACAACAAGCAGACAAAAATAAAGCGAGATGGAGAGACAGATGAACGAACGGATTGACAGACGGACAGACGGACAGACAGGCAGACAAACAGAGGGACAGACGAACGAAAGAACGGACAGAGAACCACTTTATATGCATAGTGGCAGATGCAAAGGCAAAGAAGTCAAACCACTACAATAGCAAAAGGATTTAACTTTGACTTCAACCCTCGCATGCCCAAAGAAACTGGTAAAGTTACGAAGAGAGACAGAGAGACAGAGAGAGAGAAAGAGAGACGCCCTCACACGCTTATCCTCTCCTCCTCCTCCACCTCCTCCTCATTCTCTTCACTGCTTTGGCAATGCGCACCGAAAAAGAAGTCATCATTTTTCTGGTCCATCAAATCGTTTAGTTCTGCTATTAGTCATGTACAGGCAAAAGGGCACAACGACAACGAATAACGTTGGGACGAATAATGGGAAAATGGGTGAAAGTTGGTTCGGTTGCTTACTGACTAAAAATTGCCCACTAAAGTGAAATCGACGACAACGACGACGTCTTTGGTGAAGTGGCTGCTGCGCCCAGTGGAAAACTGAAAAGAATGAAAATTTATAATAAAAAGCAAAATATGCAAAACAGTCAGAAAGGAAAGGGCAAATAAAATAAAAAATAAAAAAAAAAAACCGTCCCTTGGCCATGGAATGGCAAATGTGCTGCAAATCCTAGGATAATGGATAGGATCGGGGGCAGCATTGTGGCGACATTTTTGTTGAAATTCTTTTTGGCACGGACCAACAAAACTCACAACACCCAATAAGTAAAAATGAGATTGAAAAAAAAGTACGAGGTATAAAAAATCCCTACAGCTTGAGCTAAAATTTTGGATATTTCAAATAAGTAAAAAAAAGGATTGTTTTATTTTTCTCTTGTTTTTATACTATTTTATAATATTTAAGTTTACCTGAAACTACAATAAACTCGGATACAAAATTGGCAAAATAAAATACAGCCCAGAAAATGTAGCATTTGGCTTAACAATTGGCAAAATGCCTTATCGAAAAAGAAGAATCCAAAAGAAATCATTTTCAATTCTCATTAATTTTTTACAGAAGTCAAGGATTTTCAACCTAAAATGAATACAAAATATTAAAATAAAAACTTAAAAAACATTCAATATTAATTAATTAGCCCATTTGAATTTAAATCAAAGGGTGATCTGATTCTAAAACACTGCTTCTGTCAAGTATTTTGCAGCACTGTTTTTCCATCAATGAAATAATTTCCATTTGCTTTAAGTTTGTTTAAAAAAAGTAAATAACTGAAAAGCGTCTAACAAAGTTTGTTTATAGTTTAAGTGTTTTTCTTTTTCTGTGCTGCCAATTTTCCAATTGTGTATTTGTTTTTATTTTATTGAGCTCAAATAATTTGTAATTATTTTTCAATTATTTTCATTACGGTAGGTAAGTTTTTTTTTTTATATTTTGTTCGTTTTAAAATCGGCTCTATTCAATGGCCACAATTTTGAAATAGTCTGTTTAATTTTGGTGAAGCTAAAACACTTTTTGTTGACAATTAATTAGAATTAATCGGAGCAGTTAAATTAAATCAGAAATATAATAATAAAAAGATAAAGTTAGAAAATGGGTAGGAGGAGCGATGGAAAACAAAAAGGTCTTCAAACTGCCTTGTTGTAGGTTGCTGCTGCTGCTGCTTGTTGGCAACAAAATCAAATTAATCCGGTTTGTTATTCCATCATGCAACAACGTCAACGTCATCATCATCAGTTGCAACAACAGACAAAATGTGGCAAAAACAACAATATCAGCAGCAGCAGCAGCAACAATTTTCAATAATAAATAGCAACAGAAAAGGCGGCGCACACACACACTTATAAAATGGGGAGGTTGCTGCCAAAGGAGCGGAAAATTTCATTAACAAGACACACAAGCAAAAGGCCCAGCAGCAGCAGCAGCAGCAACAACAACAATTTAATGTCCAAACTGAAGAATTGGGATGATGAAGAAGGGGGAGAAGGGTGAATGCAAATTGTTGGCAGTGGCAGTTTCAACGTCAATGCCACTGCTACTCCTATGGAGGCCACTGGTGGCAACAGCAACAGCAACAACAACATTGATAATTTAATCAACTCTCATTGAATTATATCATTTTGCAATTTCACTTTGGCCTTTGGAAGCCTTCGATAGCATCCGCTCCTAATATTCAATCCTCATTATGATACCCGTCGTGCTGTGCCTTCCATTTTGAGTACGGAAATCAAAATAGGAAATGCCATAAATTTCCCAAACGGAAATGGTTCCAGGTACCTACCATCTACCTATAGGTAAATGTACATGTACATGTACATAAATGTGTGTGTTTGGGTTTTGTGGTTTGCTACAAGTTTGCTTTTCCCTGTCCATCGTCCATGCCAATGGATTTTTGGTTGTAAATCAATCTAATTGCGGTTTCCACAGAACGTTTCCATACATTCATACATATGTACGTATAAATGCGAATTTTACGTTTACAGTTTAACCGTCCGGGCATCAGATTGCAATTGGAAAATTAAACGAAACTTACCATATCAATATACAATGGTAAATTTGAAAATGATGCTCTCAGAGAATTTAACTTCAAATGTATATTAATTAATCTAAAGAAACCAATTTCCCTAAGCAGTCAAAGGGATATTGCTTAAGCACTTTATAAATGTTATACTGAACTATTGTATATCATAGCCAAAACGTGGTAAATTGCATAAGATTTGATTTCACATAGAAAAATAAAATACCCAATATAATAGTTTGATTTATGTAAAGCAAATAACATACTACCAAACTTCTTAAAAAAAAAAGAAAAAATATGCAATATAAAAATCAAATACAAACATTTTAAAGTATCTATTGAATTTAAGAATTGATCAATTTAATTGCTTAATTGATTAATTAAGTAATAGTCCGAAATACTGAAATAATTAACCTAAATACTGAAATCAAGTGCAGAATCTGATTTAATTTCATGTAAAATTTGATATTGTCAATGTTTATGGTGGTTTTATTACCTTAAGTTAATAGAATTCCTGCATTTAAGTACGGATTACTTGTTTTTTTTCAACCGGAACGGGTTCATTAAACTTCGTTAGTATTTTATTTCGATATCTCAGAATGTTGTCAACGGATCGGGAATCCAATGGAAAGTTGTAAAGTTATCTCTTAAATTTAAATTAAGACCAAAATAATTTAAAAAATTTAACCGTTTAATTAAAAAGTCTACCAATTTTTTTTTTAAATTATTTTATAGGTTTATTCTTCCCATTCAAGGAATGAAACCACAACCGGATCAATCCTGAAATTAATATATTTAATTTAATTTCAATATCTACTTGATTTATGGTCTTAAATTATCCTTTGTAAATATTTCTTCTTCGAATAAATTAACATTTTGTTTGAAAACGACAAACTTAATCACAATGTCGAATAACCACTCTGATCACATTTAAGCCCCTTTTCTAACATTTTAATATAGATAACAGCTTGATAGTCTGCGGCTAAATGATTACTTGACCCTGTAGAATAATAGTTGGGAGAGAGAGAGAGAGGCAAGCATTGAAATCGAAAGGAATCAGAATCACGACATCAATTTGCTGATTGAAAGTTTATTATAATGCGTGGGCGTTTTTATGGTCAGCAAATGCCATCGGCATTGACCATCCCTGGGATTGACAACTCAGACTTCAGGGACAGAGTTCAGGGAGTGAGAGTTGGAAGTTTGGCTTGGTTGCGCTTCACTGGCGCCAGACACGCCCACCATTCCAATGTTTATCCCAAATGCTTTTTATTTATTGTACTAGGAAAATGTTTAGCAATCTTGTCTAACATAAATTAGGATGGAGATGGAGAAGAAAGAGGCACAAAACAGAAGGTCATCATCCCTTGGCCATCATGCACAAAGATCACTTTTCAATGGGCCATAATTAAAATATTGGTAACCAATCAATGGACTCTCCAATTGGTTGGTTGCTATGGCCAAAAGCTGTGTATTGAGTTCTGTTGTTGGATCAAATATTTATTCACTGGGGCCTGAAAAATTGCGTAAATTGAAAATGCATTTCACTCACAGAGGCCTTTGCCTCTCACTACCTGTTTCATGCAACAATCCTTTCAGGTGCCACATTGCATTGCATATCCTTGCCGTTGGTGAGAATGTATAGCTGTGTGTGTGTGTGAGTGCGCTTGAGAGGATTTGGCTTGGCTTTCAACTGGTTTGGTATGCGGCCTTTATTGGTTTACTTCATCAACTCGACATGCCGCCACTCAGTTTGTCCGTCCGTCCGTCCGTCCGTTCGTCCTTCTGCCCGTCCGTCCTTCAGTCAGTGAATTTTGCCAACCGTGTGGATATTTCATAACGGCTGCAAAGCCTTCCATTCCCATCGCCTTTTATCATCATCATATCTCTTAAAACTCCTCCTGTTTCAGCTGAGTCCTTTATGTATATGCAATATTCAATTGACATTCATCGATAGTATTTCGCGGCATTTTTTATAACACGCCAAGCCCACAATCTCCTTCCTGCTCCCTCCACCTTTCTCCTTTATCCTCGCCCCTTGCAATGCAATTTCAACTTTCATATGAGTTTTTACCGATTCCACACGATCTTTTGTTTCAGGTTGATGGCAGTTTTGTGGTTGGTAGCTTTTCAGATTAAAAAATACATATGAATTTTTTTAATTTTCAATTTCTCCTCAAACGGAACTAAATTCTTGACTTTGAGCTATGTATACAATGTGTACTATACATACTACTAGTTAAGCCTACAATTAAATTATCTATTTAGCATTTAGATGACCTTTTTATGACATTGAGTTTAAGCAGCTCACATTGCCATATCTGTGAATTGACAATTGCTATTGCCGTTAATTATGATTACAAATACAATTAAATGATATTTTAAATGCATTTTGATTAATGATGAGTTGCGATTTTCTAATTACCGTCAAACTAAGCCAAACGAGCCGAGAGCACAAAGGGATGCTGCCTCAAAATCCAGGGGGTGTGTGAAGTGAGGCTCAATGAAGGTGGTTGAAAAATTCAATTAAACTTGCATTGGATAATTACAAAACTATTTGCAAACAAACGTCAACTATAAACAATATAATAAATAAGCCATATAATAAATTATAAATAATAGTTGTAAAAGTAAAGTGGGAATTTTAGGCTTTGGAATGTGAAATGAATTAACAATAATTTCTTATACAGATATTTTATTAAAACTTGAACAAATTGATCTATTTTTAGTTGATATTATACCTATTTTTATTTATAAAAAATATACCAAAAAAAATGCTCTTAAATTGATTTTATAAAATTTTCCCAAAACTAAAGAACTAGAAAATAAATTTTAAAATTAGCTTTTTAAAATTGTTTATAATTCTTTCTTAACTTATAATATCATATAATTGGCTTTGCGTCTTTTAGCAAAAATTAGCAAAAAAAATTCATTAATCTTATTCTTTCAAATAAATATTGAAATAAAAGTAAATTAAAATAATATGTATAAAAATTATTGAAATTGATAATATAATATTAAGTGGGTACCTAATATTATTAACTAATCTCAAAAATTGAATTCTATATAATTTTATTCTATAGATATATATATACCTATATATAGTTCTGAAGGTTGCTTAAAAAAACTTCATTTTTATTTGATCCCATGACAATTTTTTATTGATAGTTATTGTATCACTCTCTGCTTAATGAAACTTTTTAATTATCTAAAGATTCTTGGACTTTTGTTTCTTTTGTTTTTCAATTTTCTCTTAATCTCCTTGCTTTTTTTTCTGGTAGTTATTATCAAATTGACAAGTGTACAATGTTTCCATAGAATACGATAAGTTGGATTTGATATTTTTTGGGAAGGAAGGGTTGCTTTGGGCGCATGTTCTCACAGCAGGTTCCTGGCTATTTCGTTGTTGCCGCTGTTGTCCATGATGAGTCGCGTGTGAGAACTGTTGCAATTTGTTTATGGTAAATGACCCACTGCAGTGGTAAATGGTGCTTACAGCGAAGGGTTGCTACATATATCTACCCTCATCTATCAACCCAGGAATCTTTTCAGTTTGTTTATGATTAACGCTCGCTAATTTCATTCATTTCGCACTTGGATTTGTTTCGTGGGTCGTTCGTTTGGTCGGTTGGCAAGTCTCTAAGGACAAGGCACACTTATGCTTATTGGATTTACGGCTTACAGATTTATGGACAGAGAAACGGGGGGGTTATTTATTTATATATGTATGTAGTATTTGCCAGTTCACACGACCGACCGCAGAAACTCATCAAGAGAAAACCACAAAATACCTAGCAAAATACGGAGGATATGGCAACCGTTAGCGGCCCATTTGTGGCTGATTAGAGTTGACTTTGAGGTGTCAAAATACAAACCACCAATGGTCGTCGCCTGGCAGCAAATTATTTGATTATTAGATGGCAATGAGATGAGAATGCGTTCGCAGTCAGTCACGTACAAGGCCAGTAACTAATAATCTTATTAGAATTTATGAAGGAATTTCTAATTCCAACACAAAAGCAACCAGCTTCCCATCGGTCATCTCTTAAAAGCTGCCTGGAATGGCAAACTAGCGACGGCAGTTTAATTAAAAAAAAAACTAAACTATACAGTAAAATTGGATAAAATTAAATCAAAATTTAAATTGACAAAAAGATGATTATTTTTATATTTTCAAATATCATTCAAATAGTTTTTCTTTATTGTTAATAAGTTCTTAAGCGCCAATATTGCCTAGCCACTCGGGCGCCCATCAGACTCAAATTCTATCTTCCCATTTGTCTTCTTGGGTAAATAGAAATTCCTAGAAATACGTGAGATTATGCAAAAAGCGAGCCAAGTTTTTAAGCGACTGACACAGATTATATATATGAAATAATATGGAGAGTAAAAAAGGGTAGAAAAATCTAATAGAAAGAGACAAATTATACATTGATTCATTGATAAAAATTACTAAAAAGAATAGTTACGTATATACGAGATTTTGCCTAAAAAATGGTAAAATAATCATTAAATTTGAAAAAATTTTTTTTCAATCGCTTGTCAACTAAATTTAATTAATAATTCTTGAAGCCCGAAGGCCTCCTTTGCCCTGGCTACTTTCTCTAATTGTATTTTAAATTCAGTTTTAAGGTACAATTAATTAAATAATTAATAAATAATAAGTAATTTTTGCAAATTTATTGAATAGTTTATGGAAAAAGTAATCTGATTTAAATGAACGTTTTTATTCCCGATGAATTCATAGGGAATTTAATAAATAATATAATTTATTATTGAATAGTTTATGGAAAAAGTAATCTGATTTAAATGAACGTTTTTATCCCCGATGAATTCATAGGAAATTCAATAAAACTCAAGGAAAATTAAAGGATCAGACTCAAGACTCAGATTTACTCCGTCAAATAAATTTCCATCTTCGACTAACTTTACATGAAAAATCTTACATTTTTAAGGAATTTGGGTATTCATATGCATTAAATATATTCAAATTCTTATAAAGTTCCCTGCATTTAATAACTTAAAGCTTCTAAATTTCATATGAATAAATTTAAGTTAACACTTTAAGCACACACACAATATATTTCCCAGTTATGAAATAATAACAACAAATTACAAACAATTAACCACAATCCACAGAATTTCGCCATTATTATCGTTATCGGCTATCGAATGTACCGATGATGGCCGATTAACCCAACAAACAAAGAAGCAGGTGCCGGAGTTGAGTGTTGTTGACAGTTGACCGAAGGCCTCCTCCTCCCCCTTTTGGTTTGTTGTTTATTGTTGTTGTCATCATCATTTTCATTAATGGTAAACCAATCATTTTTCAATTATATTCACCGCTGGATACAAATTGTCTGATTTGCGTGTGCTCTGCCTGGGTGCGGTGCGTGTGCCGTGCGTCGTCTTTCGTCAGTGTTGCTGCTGCTGCTGCTGCTGCTGCTGCCACCTGCCAGCCAACTCTGAACTCCCTCAACAATTCCCTCCTTTGATTCACTAGAAATGCCATGTGATGGGTAGGCTATGGCGCTGACACTTATGTGTTGGCTTTAGCGACACTGTACAATTTCCTTTTTGGCAGGTTAGCGTTTCTCTTTTTTTTGCCAACTTATCTCCACGGCAAACCAATTTAAGTGTCAAACACACGATGATGGCGACTCCGCGTGTCGCCACCGCCCATCTGTGTAAATGGCAACAATTTGAAAAGTGCACAACTTTCTGGTTAAGTTTAATACACCTAGGTATTCCAAATGAAGTAGAACCTGCCTGCTGTTTCCCCAATAATTGTTTGATTATATAGAATATAGAAGATGGAATTAGAAAATGCAGGAAGTGTTTTTTTCTTTTTTAAATTAGGTTATAAGGCTTATATGTATTGCAACCCTCAAACAAATATGTATTTCCTAATCTATAAAATTAATTTTCTCAAAATCTTTTTGCGCCTTGTTGTCAAGTGTTTTGTTTGCCACTAAAACGAACCGCTCCAAACTGTCGTGCCACTCCACTCCACTCTACTCATTCATTTGTCGCCGCTCCCTGGGGATGCAGACAAAACAACAACAACAACAAGAAAACAACAGCAAAATTTCCACAAACAAATTGTAAAATATTTGCCTCTAAATTCATAGAGTGTTGGGGGCGAGAGTCTTTCCAGTGTTGTTGGTGGTGGCGTCCAGGATTTGCCAGTCATCTCCTTTCCCTCACCACACACTAATCAGCAGTTTCAAAGGCCAAAACAGAAACCGCAGCGGCTTTGAGCTGCCGCGCCACTTGTTATTGCAAATTAGCGTGAAATGCGATTTATAATGTCAATTGTATAGCCAGAGTATATATTGTATATATATCCAGGACCGCCATAGACGAATGGTTTTAACACAGCTTAGCCATAATTGAAAAATATGGTAGCTGAAAGCTTTAAAAACCAAAGGGAAGCGAAGTTTACAACTGTAGATAAAAGTGAAAAGAAATTTACAAAGCCAAGAAAGAGACAAAGAGCCAGAACATACATATAAGAAGTAGCAACAAATCAATCATAGTCCGATATTATATTACGGCACTGCATCATCAATCACAGAGAGCATGGAGTTTAAGGTTCAACCTTATAGGATAATTGCTCATTATACGGGTGCGCCTAATTTTCATGTGACATGCGTGTCCAACCCTTTCCGTATAAACAATGAAAACATCCAAATTTTTGGTATAATGTTTTGTTAACAAATGGTTAGTATAACCAGGACGGCAGACAAAGCGGAAGTCAGTGAAAACCAACAATAATACTATTATTTTTTTCAATAACTACAAGTAAAATTCTTTTGGAATAAAATTTGAATTTGGGTGTTAAATAAAAAAAAAGTAAATGAAAACATTTTGTTAATTATTTAATAACTATTTTTTTTTATAATTATTTATTTAATGAAAAGAAAAGTTGACAAACCATTTACTGCCAATTCTTTAGAAATTCAACTTAAACCAATTAATTAATAATGAGACTAAACTAACGATGGGGGAAGTTTTTATTATAAACACGGTTTTTATATAAATACAGTGAAAAAAACCAAACTTATTCCGCCTACAATTTTTTCGGGGACTTTATAATTTTCCGTGTTATTTTTAGAAAGGTTCTCAACTAATTAATTATGTGTTGTATGTAGAAAAAATTACTCATCATCATTTACCCAAGTAAGTAATAAAAACAAACTTTTTTCTAAGCTTTGAAAAAAAAATCAACTCTTAATATATAGGTACCTATATATGCGTATATAATTGATTTAAAATGAAACGCAATTAATTTAAATTTTGTTTTTTTTCCGTTTAGTAAGAAATGATTTTATTTTGAATAAAACAAAAAACAAGTTCAGCAAATGATAAGAAATCTTTTCATGTATTGAAGGCAATTCCAAGATATTTACTAAGAACATAAAAAAAAAAAAACAGATTTATAAAATCATAGTGAGTGGAAGATGTAAGGAGAGAAAAAAATTCAAGTGGCCGCTGTTTTCAATTGTCCCTTTTGCCACTTACCAGATGATTTTGTGGCGATGGTAGGAAATTAAGTATAACTCATTATTGCAATCAAGAAATCCTTTATATTGTACCTATATAATATTTTTTTTCTCTCTCTCTCTCTCTCTCTTAAGAATAAGAACAACAAGAAAATTGTTGTTTGGCTGGCACAGCTTTATTATTTGTTGTTGGAAACCAATTTTCTACTCAAAACTTATGACGGCCAATTCGAGAAAACGAACGAAAATTATACAGACACTCTGAAGTTTGGTGCTCCAGGTTTAATCCCTCTACAACAAAAACAACAACATCAACTTCCCGCTTTAGTCAGTCAAAGTTGCAAGTGCCCCAGTAGTGAGTTGTAGAGGGGAATGAAAGAGAGTGTTGCATCCAGGCAGGCAGGCAGGCAGGCAGGCAACTCAGGCAGCTGATGATGGTGACTTTAGTAGGTGCAGATGACTTTCCATTTTTATTGGACAGAGCCCGGCACAGCCCGCCCGCGTTCACTTTACGGAGGTTGTTGAAATCAACATCAAACCTTTAATTTGATGATTCTGCAAATAATTCGTTCGTTCGTTCGTTGACGTTTTTTGTTGTTTGTCTGAGCTCTCTGGACTCTACCTTTTCGTCTCCCTAAATGCCAACACTCTATGTACATACATACATATATATGTATATGTATAATTCCTGGCTTGACGTGTTGATTTTTTTCTGTCAGTTTCCCGCTCAGCCGAGGCGTGAAAATATAATAACACCTTTTTAATTATATTTTTCATGTGCATTTTTCATTGCTCTTATTTTTTATATTTCATTACTGCCAACAACAAAAAGTGAAAGGCTGTTGAGCTTCGTTCAAGCAAATTAACCAACATTTGACATATCCCAGGTCTCTAACCAGTTACTCCAAAATAATAATAATAATAATAAAAAAAAAAACAACTAAACGTCAGCACTTGTGCAAAATTAGACTGATCATGACTATTCATTATTATTATAATAATAATTCAGCTCATTGAAATGGAAATGAATAGTCATCAAATTTAGAATTATGTACATTTTAATATTTTTGATGAAATTAATTGTAACCAATAAATAAATTATAAAGAGTATACTTTCTTCGTTTAATGTTGGTCAATTTGTTTCATAATTGTTGTGTGGGCTTTTATTTTGGTTATCCTAACCATTAACAATTTGTTTTTTCCGTTTTTTGTTTAAATTTGCCCATATTCATTTGGGTTGAATGCACTATTAAGTTGGCTTGACTCTTAAATGGACTAATAAACGAAAGAGAGTCACAGGAAACAACAAATTCTATTTTCAATTACCAGATAACCTAATTCACACCAATCCAAATCCCAATCCCAAACGAGTAATGTAATAATAACAATAATTTGTAAGCCACTGGAAACTACTGTTTGTTACATTTGTAGCTCTACCTACTTTCCCAAGATGGATTTCATTGTCTAATAGTGATAATATTTATTGAGTAAATATAACACATTCCGTTTGATTTGTCATGCGATAATTACGCCTTTCAATGCCCAATAATAGGCCTCATTCAGACAAACCCGTTCAGAGATTGCCCTCTTCCAGTGGATGATGATGATGATGACAGCATTTTGGTGTTTGGCTTGAAGGCAGCTGGCAATTGAACTGCCATAAGCCTAATTGTTTAATGATTTTTTTATTTGAAAAGTCTCTTTCCTGCCTTTAAAAACCACAAAGCAATAATTTAACACGAAAATAAAATACATTTTTTATTTTTGATGTAGCTACCAATAATGTAAATACATTTATAAGTTTATGTTCAATGATGTAAATACATATTCCAATATTTTAAAAATAATCAAACTAGAAGAATATTTATTTGTTATGCAAAAGTTTAAGACTACCCCAAGAAAACAATGAGAAGTAGTAATTTCCGATATCTCCGAGACGAAAAATGGTAAAAGGTAAGATAAGTTCTTTTTAATGCCGTAACGAAATTTGCGGGAAAACATTTACCAAAAACAAACATAATTTTTTGGGGTGGATTAAACTTTTGCAGGGTAGTGTAAATATTCCAATGTTTTGGCTATAACTTAACAAGAAAAATAAGGAATGAGTTTAATTGTTTTAATTTTGATGTATCAATGATGTGAATACATATTCCAATCTTTTAAAAATAATTAAACATGGTTATTTTTTATTTTGATGTAACAATAATGTATACACAAATTTAAATAGTTTTTATATTGAATAAAATCTTGTTTCTGGTGTAAAAATGATGTAAATACATTTTTCAATTGATTAAAAAAATATATGCCAACTAAATTTTTATTTTTGATGTAACAATGATGTAAATACATATTCCAATCTTTTAATAATCAAACAAGAAGAATATTTATTTTTTATGCAAAAGTTTAAGACTACCCCAAGAAAACAATGAGAAGTAGTAATTTTCATTCAACGATATCTCCGAGACGAAAAATGGTAAAAGGTAATATAAGTTCTTTTCAATGCCGTAACGAAATTTGCGGGAAAACATTTACCAAAAACAAACATTATTTTTTGGAGTGGACTAAACTTTTGCAGGGTAGTGTAAATATTCCAATATTTTGGCTATAACTACATATACAAGAAAAATAATGAATGAGTTTAATTGTTTTAATTTTGATGTATCAATGATGTGAATACATAATCCAATCTTTTAAAAATAATTAAACATGGTTTTTTTTTTATTTTTGATGTAACAATAATGTTTACACAAATTTAAATAGTTTTTATATTGAATAAATTCTTGTTTCTGGTGTAAAAATGATGTAAATACATATTTCAATTGATTAAAAAAATATATGCCAACTAAATTTTTATTTTCGATGTAACAATGATGTAAAAATATTTTTTAATCCTTGGGTACTTTTTGGAATAAAATTGAATGGTGAATTATAAAAGCTTATATAGACGCAATAACATGTTATTATTGACCTATATTTAAAAAAGAATTCAGGAGGTCAACATGAATGAATTTCTCTTTGGAAATAAGCTTGGACAAATTGTTCTACATGAGTGAATTGTTTGCTAGACTTCACTGGCCAATGCCCGAATTGTCTTACCCCAAATTTATTCCGGAACTTTATTCCCGCAAACCAATGAAAGCGTTAAGTGTATAACAAGCTACTTTCCCACTTCAAGTCACCGGCAACATACAGAAAAAAAAATATTGGAAAAGAAAAGCCCCAGAAATAACGAATAACGAATTATGTATTGTGATGTCAATAATGATGACGATGGTTGCATGTAATCTAAATGGATGCGGATGCTTCTGGTGCTCATTTTGCGCTAATAAGTCTAAAACAGAATTTGGGATGGTGTTTTTCGTTCGGGGGCGGTTGTGTAGGACAAGCAACAAGAACACAAAAAAATCATTATCATCATCGTCATCAAAAAATACGCTAAGGTCACGTTTTCACGCTGTGGGTGGTAAAGAAATCCACTCGAAATAAACAACAAACAAAACGCAGCAAATTAATAAGCAACGGCAACAAATTGTTTAACCACCAAAGCATCTAGTGAAATCCAGAACCAGAAAAAAACACAGCAGGTCCAGCAGGACACAGACACACGGTCATCCACCAGTCTCTCTCTCTCTCTCTCTCTTTATTTTAGCCTCTCAGCCTCTCCTTCTGTGTCTCAACAGTTCCCAACAGCTTTCCCACCACAAAAGGATAATTGCGACAATGTTGCTGCACTTACACGTGTCATCGGCAACCTCATCATCAACATAACATCAGCATTATCAACCTCTGACCCCAATGGGCTGTGTTTTTCTTTTTTCGTTGTTGTTTTCTTTGTCACCCTAATAGGTTTTTAGTGTTGTTATTTTCTACCCAATTTCCACCCAAACCACATCAACTTTATGAATAACATTGTTGTCATTGACTTTTACATGTGTTTCGATTTAAATGAGAGTCCTCGGCAAGAAAACAATTCCTTTCTTAATTTCGGAGTAGTTCTTAAAAGTTCCACTCATTTCTTGTCAAATTTTTGTAGTAAATTGCGCAGTTTTTAAGGTTTTCGTAGTATTTCCTATATTCATTGAAAATAGTACCTACTTGAAGAAATCTAAAATTTCGCATAGTTCTTGGTGTATTGAATTCAGGACAAATACTTGACAAATTCGGCATTGACTTTTTAAGACAATAAACACACAGGAATAACGTACCATATGAATTTTAAACATTTCGAATAATTGATGTGAGTACCCCCAAATTCGATAAGAAATTATATATTTCTACTTTAGTATATATAGGGCATGACCTGTGCTTTTTCTATAAGAAATAAATAAAAAACTCAGAGTGAAAGTTAACTTTGGGGTACCGAAGCTTACATACTAATTTTAATTTCAGTATGGGAGCAATTCCAGTTCTAAACATCTCCTAAGCTCCTACCCTGAGAAAAAACGGTGAATTTTGATTCTCTTTCGAATAGCATGTCCTCGTAAGAATCCTTAAAATGTCCCTTTGGGAAATTTAATTTTCCTTTACATCTCCTTGGCTTTTTAAGATAAATTGAAACATTCAATTGCCTTTCAAATGTTATGCAATATGTGTAAAAAGGACGAACAGGACACTGCCTAGAGTTAAATCAAAATTTGCATAAGATAGCATGTAAAACTTGCAGAGACCAAGCTTAGAATTTTTTAAATTTTAAAAATCTCTAGTTTCGTAATTTTTCGTAATTTACATGATATCTAAAACTAAAGCGGAAAATATGCATAAGTTTCAAGATCGTAAGAGCAGTGTCCTTAGTTGTCATATCAATCACGACTTTTATTAAAGACTCTGTTTTTTGGGCTTATCAATCCAAAACTCCTAAAAAAATTGGGAGACCTAAAACCATTCGAAAAGATACATTGAGATTAGGTATTTGAATAGAATTGGGTTGAAAGGGGTTCCTGTGATAAGCTCATCCGTAAATTCCACAGATTTCTTAAGATATTTAACAAACCAACCGAGTTCGAAATCTCTTAAATTTTTGTGACAAACTCATTAGTATGGTAATTGATAAACAATATAAATTTAAATAAAAGAAGATAAATTCGAAGAAGGCAAAATTAATATGGAATTGCTCAAATGTCATATTACATTGATTTTAAGTGATTTAAAATATTATTATTATTTGTCCCTAGATTGTATAAATTATTTAATAAATTAACTATATGAAAAATTATTAAAAACTAAATATTGATAAAAACATATTGGATATAGGTAAGTACAATTTGTTTGATATTTTAGTCAAGTATCCGATTTATTCTATTGCTCTAATTGCTTTCACCATTCAAAGGAAACGATTTACTCACTCCCAAGTTAACATACATATTTAATGTCAAATTTAAGCTGAGCCACCCACTTGCCAGCACATTTCCGTTGCAGAGTAAAATTCCCGGAATTTCAAGTATACAAATTGAAATGCAGGTGCACACACATACATACAAATGGTAAAACAAAAATAAAAATAAAAAAAGTCATAATGTCTATTAAGATTTTACAAATGAGCTGCTGTAAAGAAGGGGTTAAGGGGCCTCTGGGGTTGACACCATGCCACTGAAGTAACATAATACCAACCACAACAACAACAACAACAATAAAATGCAATTATATGCATTATTTTCTTCATATTGTATTTTTACATAAATACGCGGAATATTAATAATAAGAAGACGAAAAAACGAAAAATAAAAATATGGAAGACAACGTTGACGGGAGGGAAGGCCTAACAAGCATTTAAATACCCACCTCAGCTACTAATTATTACCAGGAAAAACTCTTGAAATTGACGTTTCATTTTGCTGGGCACGTCAACACCAACAAACTGCCGACAAGACATACCGACAGAAGAAGAGGGGAGGGGGATCGCAAGCAAATGATTATGCACAATCCTCAACAATCGATGGAACAACCCGATCCGATCCAATCCAATCCGAACCGACCCAACCCGACCGACCGACCGACCGACTGATCGACAGACCAACCAACCCACGAATACCCAGTACCCATTACCCATTGCCCATTAAGAAGAAGTACCCAGTTTTAAAAAGACGACGACTCTCCAACAGATTAACGCACTCCAGAAATTATAAAAAAATAATATTTTTCTTAGAATTGATACCATTTTAAACGAATTGGTACTCAAGCAACGGTAACAAAATGAAGAAGTTCTCAACGAGATGATCTTGTGTAAATCGTGTGTGCATTTGATGATCATGAGAGATGCTGGGGATAAGTGCTGAAAGATTGAAAGATGTGCCTGAGAAAATGCATCTACATACAGCAGCGAATAAGTTATTTTGGATACACAGAGAGCAAGAGAAAGAGAGAGAGAGAGAATGAGGCAGAGACAGAGAGACAGAGAAGGGAATGGGTTAAAAACAAACAGAACCGGTCGTCAGACCATGTAGGTAACCCGATCGCAGCTGTTGATCGGCTGTCTGCCATCCCAGACGGCATTGCGTCAAGTGGCAGCATCAGCGGCGAGTCGATTTGTCTGCCATAAGTCTGTGTATGTTCTTGGATTGGCCGATCGGTCGGTCGCTGTGTCGGTCGGCTGGCCGCCCCAGATCGGATGGTTCCCATGGCTCACACAGCGCTCGTCACCTACTTGGGGCTGCCAATCGGTTACTCGGCTACTCCAAACTCATTCCAAGCTCTGCTGCAATGACGCTTGCACATTTTTCTACTTTGAATTTACATCGGACCAACAAACATTCTCTGATTCAGAGCCGTCCTGGTCAGTCGTCTGCCCCTGCCCCCCGCCCCCTCCTCCGTCCCTGATGCTCAATTGTAAGGCACATGTTCTTGGTGAGATTTGATTACGACAATGGCAGCAGCAGCATCAGCATCAGCAGCACAAGCAGCACTCAAGTAAATTAGTTTCGTAGAACTTGTGAACTTGTGAATGTTGTTTGTGGACTAAGGCTATGAGTTTTGAACACAAATTAGTTGTGGGTTTTGATAAATATACCAAAATATTTATCTATAGATATGAGAACGATAGAGGTGAAAAAACCAGTTAAAAAAAATTAAAGGAAACTTTGCATTTTTATAATGTCTTCATTTTTTTTTCTATTTTAATAAAGAGTTCAAACATAAAAGAGTAAATAAACAATTATAAATATGCCACAAAATTCCAGAAATTACCAAAAATTATAAGATTTTGAATGTTAACTTGCAATTTTGTACAAGAAAAAAGTTTTTGTTTTAGATTTGTGTATTTTATTTAAGGAAAGTAGAAAGAAGTAGAATTCGAAATATATTTTATTTTATTTCATAGTAAATGGACCACATCGTATATTCCAAAAATTAATTTGAAAAAAATACATTTTTTGAATTCGAATAAAAACCGAAAGGCCAGTGATATAAAAAAATCCATGAATTCGTATTCTTATTTTGATTAGTTAAAGCGAAAAAAATGAAAATTCAACTTAAACATTTTGTTACAAATAATGTTAAAGCTAACGTTTCGTAAGACTGTAGTCCCAAACTTAAGGAAAATATGTATAAAAACCGACAACGGAACGTTATGTCTCAAAAAAGAAAAGTCTATAGGTATAATACGGATCATATTTAATAACATCAACTTGATTAGTTGGAGTAATAGGAACAGCTTTTATCGGATATGTATTGCCTTGAGGACAAATATCTTTTCGAGCCTTTTGGTTGGTTTGGTAACTACAATAAATTAAATTACTAAATAAATACAATAAGAAGAAAAGGTTTAAAACAAAGAAAATGGTTATTTAATTTACATACAAATTTTAGAACTTTTAGACTTTGTTGTAATTTCAAGAGCCATCAAAAACTTAAATTGTAAATGTAAAATAGAGCAAATAAAAATTAAATTCACAACGAAAATCCCTAAAAACAAAGACAGTAGTAAAAAAAAAACCAAAAACTAACAAAATACTAGTATATCGTACATTTTGGGCATTAAATTTTGTGCATTCTCTTCGAGGGTTGAAAATTATTCACACATAAACGTGTAATTACCCAGACACAAGAACAAGAACAACAGATCCGTACAGACAGACGGACAGACAGACATACAGGCGAGAGTAAACACATGCCAAAATGTAAAGTCCACAAATACTCACACACACATACACACAATTACACACATGTGTGTGTAAAATTGGCAGCACAAAAAGTTCACTTGATAAAGTTGAAGAGTTGCGGCAACCATGTCGACATTTGTATATGTGTGTGTGTGTGTGTGCGAGGTGTGGGCGTGGCAGACTGACATTGTTGTTGTTGCTGCTGACGCTACTGGCATGGAAAATTAACAATTTTTCAATTAAAATCAATACCGAGTGCTTTTTTCGGTTTTAGCCCAAAAAGCAAAGGACGACGGCAACGACAATAACAGGCAGCTTGGCATTGGGTTTTTTGGAGGGCTTTTTGGTTCGGTTTGTAGGGTAATCTGCATTCGCATACATTTGGCTTTATTGTCATCGTTGTCATCATTCTGTCTCTCTCTATCTCTCTCTCTACTTCTCTCTGTCTGTCTCTGTTTTTTGGTGTTTGTGCACATTTCAGGGAAAATAGCTTAAGTGCCTGAAAATATGCAACGCATTCGACACAGTGCAAAAAGGAATACTGAGAAAAGGTGAAGGTTTCAAGTACAGTGAGATCTTAATAAAATAGACAAGGCAAGACAAATATCTCCAAGACTTTTGCGAACCTCTTAAAAGTAATTTCAAATTCAATAATTCTAAATTCAGAAATACTTGAAGTATTGGTTGTCACTGAAAAACAAGAAAACCAATTCACTCAACTAATAAAAATTTCTTTGAATGAAAAAAAAAATATATATATTGTAATTTGCTATAAAACTTTTAAAAATAAAATGCACTTATACTATATGTAAAAAATTCCCTTTCATTAGAATTATTATAGAATGTATATCCCTAGACGTGCATCCTGATTTGAACCGCGATTTTGGGCTAAGTTAGTCGAAACGACTAACATCAACTTTAAAATGAAAAAAAAGTCAATAATAGGCAAAATTTTATCAAATTTCGTGTTTTTTATAATAGCATTTATTTTAACAAATTAAAAAAAATAACTTCAGATAATCCTTCTTGTCTTAAAATTATATAACATACTCTTAAAGCTCTTCATATTTTTGCTTTCACAGGGGATCATTCTTCAAAAGTCTCTTTGTTTCCTTTATAATGTGTTCTGTGTTTTTTATAATGACAGAAATGGCAGATTTTTTTTTTCTCATGTTTAGATTTAGTTGAAGACTTTACTTCGTCAGAGGGTATCAATTTTACTATATTTTCCCGCAGTTTGTGAGGCAAATTGGGGGTTGAGATCAATCTTTTAGTCATAAAATTTTTTCGTGTTTACGATTTTTTGTTTGATTCTATTACTTTGTGGATATAGACAATATAAATATTACTAAAATCCATATTAAGCATTCCATAAAAAGTGCACAAGAAATCGACCATTTGATTCATTTATAAAAGCATTTTTTACATAAGGCATGACATTCATCATGTATTTCGTATCACCATCGCATACCATAACAATTTTAATTCTATATTTCAAAGACTTGTTAGGATTATATACCTGGAATATCGAATGACCTCGAAAGACTAATACCTACTTTCTCATCAATTGTTAAATAAAAGCCTTGTTTGTAAGAATTACGGCCGTTATTCATCAATAATATTTCAATATTTCTCGAATATGAGTAAGCCTTCAATCTTGTAGCTTTGTTATCGAAGTGTAAAGCTGACAGGAGATTTTTGAATCGTCCTTGCTCATAACGGCTGAATACCTTGTTCCAGAATTTGATGTATCAAACAGCATAGCAAAATCAAAAAATCACACAAAAGGCATTGTTAGTCGTCATGTAAAACACTTACTTAGGATTCTTTTACGACAAATCTTGTCTGCGCATTGAAAGAACTCACTGCCGATTGGTTTTACACGAAGGTACAATAAATTTCGACTAAAGATAAGAAAGAAAACTAAAAAAATATGATTGGTGTTAGTCGAAAAGTCTAATAAAGCGCGTCCAGGGATATATATTCTGAATAAAAATATAGGGAAGAAATCATTTTCGATCCTATATAAATAAAATCAACTAGCCTTATTGATTTTTCAACAAAATTGTCATATAATCTTCATACTTGAGTAATTACTATATGCTTATCCATATATATTCGTATAAATATATGTGTATGCGTGTTAATTGTTGTTGTTGCTGTTAGTTTTGGTTACCTACCAAGGCTCTTAGACGAATTTCTTAAGCTTTTTCACCAGCACAAACATCCATACTCAAAGATATTTTTATATATCTTTACCCTACAAGCCAAAAATTTATGAAGAAGTTTACTTTTTGTCAAATATAGCCTTTCATTTCTAGGTAACCTTTTAAATTATCCAAATCCAAGGCTTCAAAAAAAGATTTTCTCTGAGTTAAAACGAATCTGAACTGGTTTCTATAAATCTTTATTTACTCTTTTGGTTTGCTGGGGTATAGGAAACTGTGCTTAAACACAAATAGTGCCGTTATTTTGCATGACATTTGCAAGTTGTATATATACGAAATGTATGTGTGTGTGTGTTTGTGTGTGTGTTTACTCTAGGGTTGTTCTATGCTCCTCGGGTCGTTGCGGTCGTTCGGTCTTTAGAGTATTTTGTGGTTGTCTAACTGTTGAGTTGTCCAAGTGCGACACACACAGTCATCGACTATTTGTGGGCACCGCAAACAACGTTAAATGCAAATTTACGCCAAGTGCGTCTCTTTCAAGACCACCTAACTCCACTCCCCCCTCAAACCCCAACGCAAAACGCTCAACGCTCAACCCCTAACCCAATATGCCATCAACATCAACCCATGCCACTTCAGTCTGCTCCATCTAACTAACTCACACACAAAGTTACACACAAAATGGCCGTACTTTGGCGCCATTGCCTCAGTCACTCAGTCAGTCAGCCAGTCAGCCAGTCAGTCAGTCAGTTGTTGGCCTTGTTGCTGTTGTTGTTGTTGTTGTGGCTGTTGATGACTATTGCCATTATTGCTAACGAAGTGAGATAGATAGAATGAAATGGAATGGAGCTCTTGGGTGAACAGAACAGAGAAAAGAGAGAAAGGATCCAAAAGCTTCACCAGAATTGAAGTGTTAGTAGTAATGCTACTAATTGGACTCGCTTTTAGCAACGCGTCATCTGCCCCCAAGTAAGCTAGACTAAGCCAGGACCTTAGGACCACAAGGCAATGTGAAAAGCTCCTTCACAATCAGCCCCCTTCTCTCCCCCATTTTTATGTGTGTGTGTGTGGGAATGTATGTATGCTACTCCAAAGTCTATAATTGGAAAATTTTACACACTCGAAATTCAATTTCAACTGCGAGTAGTGGCATCGTTGAAACTGAATGCAAAGCAGCCGAGTGTACCGAGAGTACCGAGAATACACCGAGCAGGAGAGAGAGCCAAAGAGAGAGAGATTGGATTGGATGGGATGGGATGGGTTGGGATGGGATGGATGCTTGATAGTCTGGTAGGTAATACATAGTATAAATATAAGAGCAGAGAGGAGAAAAATGGGTTTTATGGTGGCAATGCAATGACAACATCGCTCGTATTTGGCTGGTATGGTAAAATGGCTTGGAGCACGTGACCAATAAGCAGCTTCATATAACTTTTAATTGAATAATTAGCATAAAGTGTACAATGCAATTACAATAATAACAACAACAACAAAAACAACAAGAGCATAATTTATCGAAAAGTATTTAATGAGGAAATATTCAAAGCTTATTAACATATATCTATAATTTCATATATTAATGAATAAAGTTTACAAAAAAAAAAACAAGTGCAGAAGTTTTAATTTCATTAAATACATTTTATTAAAATTTGAATAAAAATTTAAAATGATTATTTTCAACTTTACAGTTGCTAAATATTCATGGATTTCTTAAGAATACAAAACACAAATTTAAAATTCAGTCAACAAAGAAAAAAAAACAAATGAGCAATATAATTAAAAGCTGTTTCCTACTTAAATTTAATTTCTTAAAAAAATGTCTATTAATTGTATGGATGTTGAAAAACTAATTACCTATACATTTTAATTCAATCAAAAAAAATTATAGCTATTAAAAATCAAAGTTCTTACAAGTTATAATAAAAAACAGATCTTAAATAAAGAAATATCGAAAAAAAAATATATGTGTATATTTTCTTATATCATTGTCCCTTAATTAAGTTTATAATGTCATAAAACTAATCTTAAGAGATCTACTAAAATAAAAAAAAATAAAAGTAAATAAATAGGGCTAGAATTTCTTCACGTTCAATCGCATAACACACATTCACTTGATTTAAAACAAAAGTATACAGTCAATTTCAAGATTCTAGCTTAAATGTTCCTTGACGGATATTGAACTAATCTAATAAAATATACAAGTACAAAATATGTGGGAAATTAATTCTTTAATGACTTATTAATATTCATTATATTGATGCTTGGAATATTTTTGGGACAAAACACAAAACACAAACAAGTTCGTACCTATAATTTCTCAAAATTCCTCAAGGTCTACAATATTCTTTCGATATTTTAAAAATGCCAAGTGTCTTTTAACCGTAGACCTGCCAATGTCATTTCGATTGCCATTACCCAAACTTGAATTCTGGCTCTCTCGCGCTCTACTTGGGTTTCTCATGAAGCCTTTTTTCTGAGTGGCACTCTCGATATTGGGTAAAAGGGAAAATATGCTAGCGAAACGAAACCAAGGCATAATTACTCAGTTTTTTTTTTACATTCTTTCTTTCTTGGTACCTAATTTTTTTTTTTGTTTTGTGTGCTAATCAAACATATACTACGCACATCTCTGGAAAGTTTTTTTCCCTTTTATTTTGTGGATTTTTTTTGCCATGTGCTTTTTAAGGGTGGCAATTTGGCAGTGTTCAAGTTCACTCGATAAAAGCACACACACACACACACACACAGATTTACCAATATCCTTTTGTTTCTCTCTCGCTCTAGCCTCGACTCCATAAATATTTCTCTCCTTCTCTTTTTCTCTGTCTCTCTCGCTCTGTCTCTGTGCTCTGAGCACTAACGTTTGGCTAGAACAATAACGGCCATTAAAATGCTTAATTATAAATTCGCTAACGTAGCTTATTTTTTTTTTTTTTTGGATGACGACAGGGTATCCCAGCAGGATGATGACGAGGCGGCCCTTGGCTGGGCTTTATTGTGAACACGCTGACATGGTTAAAGTCTGTATTTTCTACTCTCCTTATGTACATAACATTGTGTTTTTTCTTTCTTGTTTTTGGGGCATGGATTTTTGTTTTTATTTTGCTTTAAAGCAATTTTCTCTGCCACAAGACACTTGAGTATTTCGCTGCATTGGCCTGAAAGTGATTTCCAAGCAGTTGGCTCCCAAATTGCTTATTAACGCAAAGCCAGAGACTGACTGACTGACTGACTGGCTACCCATTAAGTGGCCTGGAATCGTCATTGAGAGAGGGACAAAGCCTCCAGTTGGAAGGTGTGAAAAATCAGGTTTAACTCATCCAAACAAAGACAATCTCAGAATAATAATGAAAAGGAAATGCAAATTCCTTCCAAATTATTTTTTCATGTTTTGCCAACAGCAAACACCTCATACATACAGGTAAGTATTATTTTAAAGCGAATCCAGAATACATAGAAACCACAGCGGATGTAATTAGTTTGTTAATTCATTAACAAGCCCATTAAGATGGGCATTGTGGTCTCTGCTCTGATATTAAATTACCTGTCTGTCTGTCTGACTCATTCATTCGTTCGTTCATTCATTCATGGCCAGGTTACTCACCTGTATGCGATCTTCTGGCAGTTCGGTTTTTAGCGATAACATTTCACGGGCATAGACATCAGGATAGTGGGCTTCCTTGAAGGCTTCTTCCAATTTTTCCAACTGATAACTAGTGAATATGGTTCGACTATGACGACGCTTCTTTTTCTTTTTTTTACTATTCACACCAACACCGACGGCCACACCAAAACCATTTAAACCATCCATGCCAAAATCTTTGGCCGCAAGCGAACCTAGAAAAAATAAAGGGGGAAAATATTACCATCCAGATATTAAAGGTACTTAAATAAATAAAGATGTTGTCGCTATAAAAAGGTTTACAATGATATTCATCTGAGCGATTTCTTTGACATTTCTCTAGATCAAAAGTTATACATTTAAAGTTAGACCTGTCCTGGAATTTGGATCATCTAGAAGCAAAATTGATGTTGGGATCCATTGATTATGCCTGAAACGTATCAGAACTTGTCAAATTTTAACCATGCTAAATGTAATGCTGAAGTTTTTCTACCTCCTAAGTCATATCGTATCGTATCCTAAATCTCTTTTGTCTTTCCTTCTTACAAACTCCTTTATAAAAACCATATCTCTCAAATATTCTTTTGTTAAAACCAAGGAATAAAATACGATTTCGGTTGCGGCTTCAATTTGTGATTAGAGTTGCTGTCTTTATTTTGCCCGACTCTTAGGACTTTCCATTTATTTAGTAATTGTTTCTCGATCGTTTAATTTGTCATTGGACTGTCAAATAATTTTTAATGCCCTCATTTGATCTTTATATTCCAAAGTAGGAAACTGTTGAGACCATAACATATGTTTTTTTTATTTATTTTTTATATTCTGTTTGCCTTTTGCTGTCGACAGACAAATCCAAGTCTGGCAATCAATTGGAAGGAGATGTTGTTTTACATATTTAATAATTGTATCTAGTTTCAAACTTCCTTGTTAAAATGTTGTTTTGTTTTCTGTGTCATCTTCAAAGAGATTAAGAGCGACAGAGAGCCAACGATATTGCATATTCTTTCAAGGAAACCTCCACTTAACACCAACATGAAAATTGGAAATGGGGGAAAAGTGAAAGCAATGAAAAAGAGAAAAAAACAGGCAAATTGTGCAGATGACAGATGATGACAGTTGTGCCTAAAAGCTGATGAGTGGCATAAGTGAGTGAGGATCTCCGGTATCTTCTCTACTTACTGTCTGATGTACAATGCAAATGCAATGCCCTCTTTGAGGATGGTCCCCATCCATACAATATACAATAAAAAACAAATACTCTGGTTGGCACCTGTAGAAAACCAGTTTCAATTAAATGAAAGACTTGAGAGTCGATTTAAATCCACTTGACAGACTTTTGCAAATCCCCAAGCTCACGAATTGAATGACGAGCAAGCCACTTGTGGATTATGGTCGGTTAAATCGCCACTTTTCGATCCGAACATTTGAAGATGCGTCGATGCGAGAGGATTTTTGAAGCACCCGGAAAACAAAAATCAACCAGCGAATTGATCGGTTCGGAGAAGAAAGACTGGTCCAAGTCTCACAGCCGCTCTACAGATGGTTGGCAACGTCAATGTCAATTGCATTGAGTGTTTTAGGCTCTCTCTCTCTTTCTCTCTCTCTCTCTGATTGTGGAAAAGTGCAACAAAAAAACCAAAACTAAACAAAGAATGAGAAAACAAAAACAAATCCAACTGAACCAATTTGCATTGAAATTCGATATGATTATTTTTAAATAGTGGAATTTTTAGTTGTTTATGAAGTTTTTTGATTTGAAGGGCTGCCTTCAATTTCAGCTGACTGACAACAACAAAAAAAAAACAAAAAATGCATGAAAATCTGTTTGGATTGAAGTGAATGCATATTAAATTACAAAAGAATGTTTAGGAAACTGGTTTTGAATTATCCATTTTAGTAATTCTTTGCTTATAATTCGTGGAAATTGATTGTGTTAATTAAAGAGGATAAACAAATATAGATAAAAAAAAATTGGGCTTATATTAATTAATATTGATAAAAGAAAAGTGTTTGCTTCAGTATGGAAACTAAAATAAAAAATTTTAAAATGAATTCCTAGTTGCTTTATTAACTCTTACGATTTATGAGTTGCAAATTAACAAACTTTACTATCAAAATAAATGTTCTAATTTGATCTGTATTTTTTTTTTAAGTTTTTTATGAGTTTAGTTGCGGATTCCACAAAGATATCGAAATAAATCCGGAATGTTATATGTTTTCTTGATTTCAATATAATTTAGCTCAAGTCTTGCTTAAAATGCAGTTTAATTTCTGGAACAAGGTTATAGATCATAAGTGAAATTTATTTATATAATAACAGATAAAAAAGTAAAATCTGAACCAATCTAATTCCTTTATTGTAACTCATACAATAAGAATAAAAAATTTAAATCTTTCAAAATAGGTAAATCTATTTTTTATCTAATCAAATAATTATGTAAATATTATATTTATTTTTTTTTATTGATTTTTATTAGCTGCTTGCGTGACAAGCTCTTTAAAAAGAAGCATACAAAAAAATGGAAATAAGCAAAAAATGAGCTTACAAACATAAATTTTGTTGGCTCACAAAAGTAGGCAACATTTTTCTTTATTCAGGCAAAGAAGAATTCTCTGATGTTTGCTATTTTTCATGGCTTTTAATGAGCTGCAGGATGAAAGTCTCTGCTCGCACAACATTCACATTCACACACACACACACATTCAACATTCTCATGTTATTGAAAGTTTTGCCAACATTGAAGAAAGGGGAAAGGGCAGGGACGGCAGCATGCCAACATGTATGTTAACACACACACACACACACGCACATGCATCACAACATATTAGCAATTAAAATTTTCTTAGTTAATTACTTTAAGCAGACGACGACAACGACAACGAGAACGAAAAGGAATAGGAGAAAGGACAAGGAGAAGGATACTGCGGTGGAAAAAGTCAGCAAAGTCAGCGAAAATTCTACAACGAAAAATGTCACACAAATGAAAGTTGACGGCGGGCAATTCTTGGTATTTGTATGTGTGTGTGTGTGTGTGTGTGTGTGTATCCTGGACTCTCAATGCTATCGCTTATACAAACAACATGGAGAGGAGAGAAGAGAAGGCTGCTGTAAATTTTATGAAATTTATGCGCATTTCACTAGAAAATTTAATTAGGAAATCTAATTTGCTCAAAAGCGCATAAAAAATGTCGTCGCTACCCAAACTGCTGTTCATTTTGTAAGCGCGCCATTTTTGTTAGCTTTCCCTGTCCTGTGTTGTCCTCTCCCCTCCCCCTCCCCCTCACAGTCTTCCCCAAACCCCAAAAACCTTAATTTTATGCTTAGAATATGCGAGAGAGATAGACAGACCCAGACAGAGAGAAAGAGAGGGAGAGAGATAAAGAGAGAGAGAGAAGAAGAGTTTGACATGCATCAAGTAACCAACAAAATGACTAATTCCTGACTCACACACACACATACGAAATTGAGTGTGTGTGTGTGTTTACGTCGCATAATCAGTTGCATGGCAAAATACGCTAATAAAGTGGCTAAGTTGCTGTTGCCGTTGTTGTTGTTGTTGTTCGTGGCGTCTGCGTCGTTGGCATCAACATCAACGTCAACGTCGACAGCATACGAATATATGTTGAATAAGGACTCAAGAGAGTGAGAGAGAGAGAGCTAGAAATTAGGGTGTCCTGGGGGGCATTGGACATTGGCATTGCAATTTGCTTTAGCACCCAAAGTGGCTGCGTTTTTGTGCATTTGTATATATACACATGAGTGGAAAAATGGGTGGAAAAGTGTGTGAAAATGTGAAATTTGCATTCATATGAGTAAGAGAGATTTCTTCTTTTTTCTGTACTAATTAGAAATTCAATTTAATTATTTGCATGACAAATCAAAACAAAATAAAAATGCAAGCCAAAAAAAAAAAAATATATAAACAGAAACAGGAAAAAATGCTACAAAATCCTTCATATAAATGGTGATTAAAACAGCAAAAAACACATGCGATATTTTAAATTTAATTCCAAGAAGAGAAAGAGCATGAAAAATACACATCCTTAGTTTTGAATTTAGTTGGAATTTGTTATACATTTTGCATATATAGGCAGTTTAAAATAATGTTTTTATACCCTGTACCGAAGGTAAAAGGGTATTACAACTTTTGGAAATGTATGTAACGCACAGGAGGAAGCATTTCCGAACCTATAAAGTATATATATTCTTGATCAGCATCAACAGCCGAGTTGATATAGCCATGTCTGTCTGTCCGTTTGTCCGTTTGTGTAAGTTCGTGGATCTCAGAGACCGTAAGAGCTAAAGAACTCAAATTTGGTATATATACTCGATATATCCGCATGCAGATCAAGTTTATGTTTTTTTTTCACCCCCACCCCCTTCCGTCCCCACAATTCGAGAAAACAAAAATCTCCCACAATTATGAAGCGATTTCAGTCAAATTAAAAAATTAGGTGCTGACTGGCATTTTTAATCATGTTGCCCATGCCTGCGTTGAGGCACTTGCACGAATATTTGACTCATAGATGGCGCGATAGTGCAGTTCCAGCAGTTCAAAGGCATAGTGCCGATAATCCAGTTTAAATAATTTCAAGCTATATAAAAGCATTTGTTATTATTTGTAATCTGTAATCGTTCGAAAAGCCGGTACAGGGTATCCTAAACTTGACTGCGCCCAAATTAAGATTTTCCACTGATTTGATAATTGTTTTTGTGTATTATTTTTTGTATAGTTTTCATATAACAATTTAAACTATTTTTCATGAAATTAAAAAAAAATACTTTATAACTGCCTGCCAGCAAACCCTATGTAACGTCCCTTTTTTTTTTAATCATTTTTCGCAAAAACTTCTGGTAAATCTTTCAAAAATATCAAGGCAAAACGCAATTATTAATCTATAATACTAAATATTAATCATATATAAAAATGTTGCTTCATTTTCAATATATTACGATGTGGCGATTTGGTCCGAACTAACTGCCCCATATATAATCATTAGTACTGCTCAGAAATTAAACTAGAATGCTTCCTAAATTGAGTTTGATTAAAGTTCCAGAGTCCTAAGGTCAAATGAAGAAACCTGGGAAATATACCTAAAAAAAATTTGGTCAATTTTATTTTAACAATCAAGAAAATATTTACAATAAGTTATATTATTGATGGAGTTGATAACGATAATTGTAATTCTAAATGGTAACCCTAACCGATAAGTTTAATTATTATTTCCGATGACCGATAAGATTAATTATTTTTTTTATTATTATTATACAGAAGTTTGATTAAAGTTAACTTATAATCTAACTTAAAAAAAAAATAATAGCATGGCGATGGAAGCCTTCAGCTATAAGATTAATTATAGTTTGAGCTATTATGAGAAAGAATAAAAATCGTCTTTGCAAATAAATAAATCTTGTAATTATACAACAATCCTTTATTTGGCGGCTCAAGAAAATTTAATTTCTAATTTTTTAATTCGTTTCTAATATTTCGCTTAATAATAAAATGTTCATTTGTCACAGTATTTATTTTTTGTTGTATTCAATGTGTTGTCTTTTCTCTTCTCTTCTATTTTTTTTTTTTGCTTAACGTTGTTGGCCTGTTCTTCGTAATTTGCGCACTCAATGGAAAATTGTTAATTAGATTCTTTGCCTGTGCCTTGTGACTTTGTCTCGTCGTCGTCGTTGTTGCTTGCAACGTCATAATTGTCGTGGCCGTTGTCTGGTCCTGGTCGTCCTGGTCCTGAGCTTAGGTTCTCTCTCGCGGCACGGCACACATCTCCCGCCAGGCAGCACTTCAGCCAACTGAAGCATTTTAGCTAAGCTTTATGTCAAAGTTGGTTAACGTGATTGCTCCCCAGTACCCAGTAGTATCCGTAACGCCCACTGTTTTTGGCCCTTACCAACGTTGTCTAATTGTTACTTTCCGCTTTTGCCAAAGTGCAAAGCGTGTGAGTTTTAACCCTAACATAAACTGTGTCCCCGTCCCCCCCTGGCTCTTTGGCAGTGATTTTTAGTTAAATTTGACGGTTACCGTAACGGTAACGAGTCCAGGAAATAGCACGGAAGCTCAGAGTGACTGAGCCCAGTATCTGGATAGGTATACATACATAGAGAAGAGGTTAAAGTCAAAGCTTTTAATCACAGTTCATAGGCCAAATCACAAAACAAAAAAAAAAAAACAAAAAAAAAAAAAACAAAAAACAGAGTTAAAAGACACAGTCAACACCATAAATTACCTGTCTCCAAAGGCAGCGTTTAAGTAATACGTAACGCAATTGGAGAAGGAGGCTTTAAAATCTTCAGAAAGAAATTAAAAATTATTATTAAAGTGATACTCAATTGTATATTTATAGGAAATTCGCAAAGAAATCGGTTGAAGTAATTCGTAATGCAATTGGAGAAGGAAGGTCTAAAATCTTCAGAATTTCTTTACCAATATATTCCATTTAGGAATTTCAATTCCAAATCGTACACAAGTTAATCATATATACGAGTATATGGTAAATCCATTGAGTACACTCAACTGGTGCGTTGTGTAATCCGATTGGTTCCACACCCGAGCAATAGAAGCATCAGGACACATGTGTGAATGTTCATGAGACTCTTGGAATTCCAATGGCAATGGGTGAATGAATGAATGAATGGGATCTGTGGACAGACGGGTTGATGTGTTTCAATTAAGCACAAACGGCAGCAATGAAGTGAGAATTGTCCCATTTGCCATGGCCAGCAAATAAAACTTAGACACGCATTCATACGAGCGCAAGGGTTAAAGCCGTAGGCAGCCATTCCATAGAGACTTGAGCAAAAAACAAAAAAAAAACCAAAAAAAAAAGTGCCAATTAAAATCTTAGCCATGACAAGTAGCTGAAGAGACAAGACAAGAGAGAACACTGCAGCAGGACATGGAGGAATAAAACGGAGAGCACACAGAGGAAGGAGGAAGATGATAAAAAAAGAAATACAGAATATGGGTAGATTGGTGGTGATGCCTTCAAAGCAAATTGCCCTACTTGTCAGTCTCAGCTCATTCTTTGGCACAACACCCTCGCCTTTTATTTTTTGTGTAATCTCGTCTTGCAATCTTCTCGAAAATGGCTCCAAAGTGGCTACGACTTGGCTTGCCTCTCTCTTACTTTGTATTTATAGTCATTGTTGTTGTTGTGGTTGTTACTGCTGCTGCTGCAACAGAAACTTGACGCAGCAGCAGCACCAGAAGAATGCAAAAGTCAAGTACGAGCTACTAAGAGACTTAAGCAGGGCACTTCGCTCATAAAAACAGAATAGAAAAGAATGTGCAGCCAAGTGGCCAAGTTCGTGCTTCATTTTATTTTTTAAGAGGCAGCAGCAGCAGCATTAGACAATAAAATGGCAATTATGTTAGGCCAACAAAACAATAATAATAATATCTAATGCTAATGATAAAAAATATTAGTAACAAAAGAAAAGAAAAGAAAGCAATAAATCAATAAAAGTTCTACTTGCTTATACAGGACTCTTATTGGAATCAATTCTTTTTTAATGCTTTCCAAATAAATAAGTTCATAAAAAGCTCAAAAACAATAAGCTTAAATGTAATTCTTGTAAGATATGAAAGATACATCACCCAGCGTTGGGCTCAAGGGGCCCCTACCGAAATTTCTTTAAGTGCTTGTAAGTGTATGTAAATTAAATATTCTTTTAAATATTTCCGTGATTAAAGATTTTATTGATTGTTAGGGAATTTACACTTTAATACAAGATTAAAATAAAATTGATATTGAAATTTTTGAGATTTCTGGGCCCCTCCCGAAACAAAATCTTGGCTACGGGCCTGCATCAAATATTCTAAACATAATGTATATTATAATTATGTTCCTTAATTTTATTTGATATTCTTAAAAATTGTATCGTTTCAGGAAATTCCTTTTTGTTTTCTTGAAACTAAACAACTTTTGTGACGGTAAATATTTTTATTTAAAAATAATTCACCACACATTTGATATTTAAACTAATGCATATACCAAAGATCAAACCCCTAACAATAAGTTTTCTATATTCAACAAAACAAATCTCCAAAAAGGAGTCGTATGTAGATGTTTTAATCTTAAAATAGTTGGACTTATTTTTGGATTTATCAAAAGAGGTTTAAAAAAAAAAATTAAATATTAATATCATTTACTAACTATCGAAGATACTTGATAAAAAACTATCTTTTTTATATGTAGAAATACAAGATCTAAAACATATGATTTCCCAGGTTTTATGTCTTTTGTAGCATTGTTTTGATAAAATTAATGATTCAATCAAAATCGCCTACCTCTTCTCTTTGTGTGTCAAGCAAGACAATTTCTAAAGTTTGCACCTTGAAAACCTTTCAATTTATTGCTTTTTGCTATTGCTCATCATTCATGCGCTTTACAACACTACACATATATTGTTTCCCACCCACCGCACTCGCACTCTCTTTTGTATACTCAATCTCGTTCTCTTTCTCTCTTTCGCTTACGCCCACACAAAGTCACATTCAATTCTTCTCTCTTATTAGACAAGTTTATGTGTGAGCGTTAATTTTTTTGGTCGTCATGTTTGTTGCTGGTTGTCTCGCATTTCTTTCGAAATTCGTTTTGGATGGCGAAAGGGTTCAGGACGACAGGACATCAGACAGGCGGGCAGGCAAGCAGACTGACTGACTGTGCCTATCACATGTGTTATTTTTGTTGTTGTTGGTATGAGGACAGACGTGAGATGTATGCGCGTGTAAATTGCGTATAAAAGCGTATGTTGAAAATATTTATTACCCGTTGCGAATGCAACAAAATGAAAATGAAAATTTCATTATTTGACTTTCTGAGTTGGTTACATGTGTGTCGATTTTTTTTATTTTTTGTTTTTTGGTCGTTTCACTTGACTCGCTTGTTGTTTTTAGCTAAATTGTTTATTTTATTAGCAATTTGGTAAATTTATGTGCTTTTTCATATGTGTGCGTAAAAGAACCCTTTTGATGACCGCACCCTGTACTGGCCCAGTCAAAATTAAGCTCAGGAATTCCCATTAATTAGCATGCTTTGTATTTTTCTCTCCATCTCCTTCTTGAACTTTAAGTGCCATCTATTGGTTAGTTTTAGAGTCATTGGTCAAGTTATGCATTTGTTGTCCTTAAGGTTTGTACAATGAATAATCTGCAAGGACTTGCAATTTAAATATAGAGCCTACTTTTAGGCTACTCATAAATTTGCATTAATTGAGTGAGCTAAAAATTAAGGGTTGAAAGGATATCAAATAATTCATTATACTTACCAGGTAAACATGTCCCAGAGCCAGCAAAATTCTTCAATTGCGGAAAACCTGTCAAAATTTGAGAAATAAACATAAATTAATAATTTAGTATCTTTATAATTTTTAGGTATTTAATTAAAATATTAAGTTCTATATGGATAATAGCTATTTATAAATCTAGGTAAATTCTTGAATATAAATCTTGAGATCTTTGATATACTGGTCATTCTATATCAACTCGATCAATCGAAAAAATTATTAGCTTCGATTTGAACGAATTTTGGCCAGAAGTTCACTTTCACCCTATAAAAAAGTTCTGCCAAATTGAAATATTTTATATAATTTATTTCCAAAAGTTGTGCGATGTTCAATATCGCCTATTTTTCCAGGAAACTATGATGGCTGCAAAAGAGATTCGAACGCTGTTCCAAAGAGGATCCCCAAAAGTATTTTAATTCTAAATTGTTTAAAGATACCATTTTTTCAAAAACGTTTAAATACTTAATGGAATTTTTAAAATTTCAAGAGGGTATTAATTTTTGTTTATTTTGTATTATATACATTTTTTGATTTATTTAGCTTTAAAGCTAAATATTGAGTTCTTGGATCTAATTGGTTTTTGGATTCAACTTATTGATAAAAGACTGTACTCTGCTTAATACATATTAAAAGTGATTCCACATTATTCCCCCTTGCACCGATTACCCTATTTAATGGCTGTTTCCATACATCTTCTTTGACATAAATATATATGTGTATAATATAATATACATATGTTTATCGAAACCACTGGCATTTATTAGCCATACAAAAGGGCCGAACCGAACAATCGTTTATCCATTCACCCGCCCGTTTGACTGACTGACTGAGTGACTAAATGAGTGACTGACTGCACATCCGAGTGAATGCAAATCGGTTACTCCGGGTTTTTGTTGTTTGCCTGGGATTGGGACTGGGATTGATATATCAAAGCGAAATCAAATTTGACAGACAACCGCGCTAATTTCTGGTCGATGTTTCATTGTTTCAAGGCGTTCGCTTGATTGCTGCATTGCTGCGATTGCCTGAAACTGTTTGAAATGCTTCTGCATGGCTTTGTCTGCCTTTGCCTTTGCCATTGCCTTGTCCAAAACCAAATAAAAAGGGGTTGACGTTGAAGTTCCCTGTATTTTCCTCGAGCGCGCGCTAACTTCGACGCATTAAATTTTAAAAAAATATGTAGGTACTTTTAAAAAAAAAACAATAAAAATCAAATCAAATTTCAAGCAGACTATGACGATGACGGTTTCTACTACGTGGCAAGAACGGCGCTCATTTTCAATATTCAGCAACAGCAACCACAACAACAACAAGAGCACCAATCGTAATAAGAACAGCAATTCAACTTCATTTATTAGCTTTCGGCCCGTGTCTGAGGGGATATGGAATCGGAATAGAATGGAAGGGATCGACCGAACTTCTGGAGAGGAGAGTAGAAGAGAAGAAGAAGCTGAGAAGCATGTCAACCGTTTGTGGCAGCAATTTTACCAAGAATTCTACTTTTGGTACATATATGAAACCTGATATTGCGCAAAAGTTCTCTTAAGAATTGCGCATAAAAATAACACCAAGAAACACAAAGGAATGAATATAATAACATATCAATTAACTTGACTATCAAATACTCTACATTTCGAGTGAATTTAATTCCAAGAAAATGACAAAGACTTTAGTCTTATTTTGTGAAAAAGTATATTAAATGAATACTTGTTTGAAAGACAATTGTTTTTCCCATTAATAGATATATTACATGCTAAAATTGATTCACAGTTGAAGAATAAAAAGATTTCTTGTCGGCTCAAATCCGGTTTACAATACTGAATTAATTTTACAGGGTAATTAAATGTCAACTATAAGAAGCAAGAATTCAAGAATAAAACCATATTCGATTTAAACAAAAGAAATGAAATGAAAATAATAAACCAAACAAGAATAAAAATGCAAGTGACGAAGTATTTATAAACTGATTAACGGCAAACAATAGTTGATATGGGTCGATTGAAAGGGCTCACAATTAACCAGAGGCGTTTCGTCATCAGAGCGGCAATTTCTAATCGGTTGGTCAGCAGTTAACCAGCCAACGAGCCACAAATGACCACACAAATCGAATCGAGTACTTACTTATTTTATTTTGGAGAGAAGGCAAAGTAGCCGCTTCAATTTACCACTTGCAAGTGGTTCAATGGAAGTGGGCGAAGCGGTAGGCGATTTCCTTTCGCTGCGATATTATAAAGTGCCCTAATCTATATACAGATTTTTTTGAAAAATTTCCAATGTCTGATGAAGATCCCCAACGGGTTCGGTCATCGGTTATACACATAGTTATAGTTTGGCTTACTTGGCTTGGCTCGCTGAAGTGGTCTGGCCACTCAAAATGTTCATATAGATGACTTATGGGTCTGCATAATTAGCAGACCTTATTGTGAGTCTGGCCCCAAATACAAATCTAAATTCAATCGGTGGCAGGAGGAGAGAGCTGCTCGGTTTTGAGAGAGCTGCTAAGCTTTGGGAAGCTCAAGTGCCAAATCGTGTTTACTTTTGTTATAAAATTAGCGCAGTAAGGCAAGTGAAGCACTGGCAAGTGTACCTCTAAATATTTATAGATTTATCTCAGTAATTTTGACCACATTTGTCTGTCATTTGATTGCCAAGCTGATGATGATTGTTTCTAACCGGCGACGATCAACCCAAATGACAAGGCGAAAATTCAACTAAATAAAACAATTTTCTTATTTCACTGCACACGATTTCGCTGATTTTATTATTATTATTTTTATTATTTTTTTTTTTAATAAATTAAAATAATTACAGCTAATTCAGAACAACTGTTTGAGAGAGGGTGGCAGTGGCAGTGGCAGAGGCAGTGGCAGTGTGTGAGTCAACCTTTTGGCCTCAAACGTTCGGGGCCAGTGAGTTTTTAGCTTTGCCAAATTAACCCCTTGAGTGCCACTCGGTGGCGTCAAGTTGCTTTAATTGACTTTTAAATTTGCAAGCAAAAAATAAAAAAGCATACAAAAATTGCACTGAAATCAAAGTAAGCAAAGTGCGATAAAGTGGACCTGGGACATTTCAGGTGGCAAGGGAAGGGAAGGGGGTCCAAAGGGCAATAGCAAACCCAAGAACAACAATGACGAGGTTGCTGCCGCTGCTGTTGCACTCGGCGAGAACGACGGCATTAAAAATGTTCACACCTCGAGACAATGAACACAAGTGGCAATGGCAACCATAGCAACACCGTCCACCCATAGATAAGGGAGGGAGAGAGGGAGGCGGAGGCACACACGTATATGTATATTTTTGTTTTTCTAATTTACGTCAACGTAAAATCAAAGCAAAGTCAAAAAAAAAAAAAAAATACGGAAAAAAATAAAAAAAACACAAAGAATGAAAAATAGCTTGGGAATGAAAGGGTTAAAGTTATAAAGGCGAAAGTTTAATACTCTTGTTGAACTGAAATAAATAACAATTGATTTTGGATTTCTTAAAAATCAACCAACAATTTTTAATCTGATAAATAAGCTTAAAAATATAAGGAATACAAAAACTGCATTAATTTTAAAATATTAAAGTTGTAATTAACATTTAAGACTGAATATTATTTTAATGGTTCTAATAATATCCAAATTTAATCCTTAAGGTGATAATGAGGGAATCTTACTTTTAGAACGTAATACTCTTTAAACTAAACCTAGAGAGGAAAATTATTGTTGATCTAATATCTGTCTATTCTAATTGTGTACAAAAAAAAGTATAGAAACGCCAGCACCAACTTTGGGATCTTCAAAGACCGCCCAAATAGTTAACGAAAAATTAACAAGAAATACGTTTGAAAAATATTCAATTAAGAATATTTTTATCAAACTACTTAAGTCATGTTGGCTCAATACTGGTGCTTTTGTCTGGCTATTAGCAAAGTGGCTCAAATATCAAAGGGTATCAGAAATAAACATTGTTTGGCAAGCAAGAAGCCACAACATTAGATATAAGGCATAAAAAAAAAATACCAGGTAAATAGGCTTTACAGTCTTCAAGATGGGGTAATGATTAAATTAAAACAATGGAAATGTATTAAAAAAGATAGAAGTACCTGAGTGAACTAGTTCCTGGTTCTATATAGATGTATTTATATCAAGATATCTTCTTTGCCTGTCTACTCGTAAAAACATCTAAGTCTGAGATCTAAAAAACAGCAAAGATAACTAGCCCACGACTAAAACTCTCTTGGTAAAGCTAAGACCCAATATTAAAAAAAAAAACAGAAACAAATAAGGAGTATTTTATCTACTCATTGTCAGTATTTAATTTTTCAATATATTAATTCATAGTCAAAAAGTAAAGAAATAATAAATGTTCTATAAATCCACGGAGATTTGTAGCATGGTAAATATTTCCAAAAAAGAAAATAAAATAAAATAATCAGAAACAGAAACAAACAGAATTTTATCGAATGACTTTTTTTTACCCCTTTTAATTATAGAAAAAATTAAAGAACATCGTGCTAAATTGCTAGAACCTAAGGCAACGATATTCATTACTGGAATGAATTGTGAAAACAATTGCAAGATTTAGAAATTAAAATTAAAATAAAACAAATAAACAGAATTATTTATCGCCTTCCAAGGACGTGTTCAACAGATAGAAGATGAAGCAACGACATTCATCAGTGGAATGAATTGTGAAAGCGATTGCAAAATAATTTTCATTTTGGATTATAGATTCTACTGTATTGTTATTTAAAAATGAAAAATAATATTCGGTTAAATAAAAATGTAAAAAAATAAAGAAAATAAAAAACAATTTTTGTTTATTGAAGGCAGAGCTCCGATGTTTCCAGGAGGAGCTCCACCAAATAACTAAATATATTTCGACGACCTGCTAGAAAAGCCAATTTTTAATTATTTGACAAGTTTTACAAAGAGTATTCGATGAAAAATAAAGAAAAATAATATAATCAAAAACAGTGTTGGAAAACGTGGTTTACCAAAATATTTATCAACACTTGAAGTAAAAACTATCGAATTATTATAATACTTTATCTTGAATGTGGAAAAGTTTCAACTTAAATTGATAATTGCTTTGACTTGCAGACGTTAAAAACCAAGTAAACTGGCGTAATTAAGTCAATCAAATTTTGTATAAATTTTATTGGAGTCCTTTTAAGTTTTTAACAATATTTCCCATAAATCTAGAGTTAATCGAGTTTTATTCATTTTTTGGGAAATTTGGTTTTTATGCAAGTTTTCTTAGACTTTTCTGATGCCATTGGCATCGGTCAGGCCATCTATTTTGGCTACATCAATTTGACTAAATGGTTAATTTAAAACCTCTGAAATTTGCCAAAAAATGCAGCTGCCAAAATTAATAGGCAAGGCAAGAAAATAAGTGACTTTTGTGGATTTGTATGTGTAAACACATCAAAAATGTCTGTCACAACAAAGCAAACCAAAGGCAAAGTGAAAATTGTCAATTAAATGGTAAATTTGACAAGGTTTTTTACTTTTTTCTTTTTTTTTTTTGGTATTTCTGTTGCTGTTGTTGTGTAAAAGATCAAAGGCACTTAATGGCCCTCCTGGCTGATTGCTGGCAAATGTCCACAATAGGCGCCAATTGGCGCGACTTGTGGCTGGGTGGTTGGTGTTGGTTAGGCAGGAAATCCGTTGGTCAAAAGAGCCAGCAACAACAACGACAACAACAAAAAAGAAACAGAATAAAGAACAGAGAGTCGACCAAACAATATGCAAAATTAAATAAGATGACGCGAATAAAATGTGCAAATAACAACAACAATGATAATCGGCCAAAATAAATAATAAAAAAAAAGCCAAGGCAAAAATTCTCTTTCTCACATTTATTAACAAAAAAAAAAAAAGCAAGCAGGAAAATGTACATAAATAAATGAGTAAGAGAATGGTTATATATAATTAAAATAATAACAATTACAAAAACAACATTCACGACAATCTATAATAATAAAAATAAATAAAAAAAAGCCAGCTCATTACAAGTAGCAAAGTAAATGGAAATGGAAATGCAAAAGAGAAAGCATTCAAGCCAAAACGGAAGTTATTGTGGCATAGTAGAAAATCAAATCAATTTTTTTGAATAAAATCCCAACTGATTGGGTAAAGTTCAATTGAGAGTTGATGATGAAGATGATTTTATTTATTTATAAAATTTTAAATTTGGCACAGTGGAGCAGTCTGAAGATTTCAGTTCACCTGGGTTTCTACGCTAATTAAAATAACAATAATAAAACAGCAAAAAAAAATCATAATTATGATGATGACAACGACAACAACAATTTATCGTGGCACTTAAAGAAGCAAGTCTGATTTTGTTGTTGTTGTTGTTATTTTTATTATTGTTTATCGTGTTGTTTTTCTTCTTCGTATTTTTCATTTTGATATTGCCACTTGGTTCTCAAATGAGCTAGAGAAGCTTACAGTCATCTCCCTCTCACTCCTTTTTTCATTTTTCGTCTTTCAATTTTTATGCCTTGCCTTGATCATCTTTAAATCACACACACACACACAATGGACAGTGGTTCAAAATACACAATATTATTAAAATTTGATTTATACAGGCCCAAAAATTATTGGAGAATTTCTAAAAAAAAAATAAGCAATTTTATTCACAGATTGAAGACCTCAAATTGTATTATAAATTAAAATTTAAGATATAATCGGAAATAAAAGTAGGTGTCCAAATTGGCGTAATTGACGGAAGGCATTTAGTTTATCGTATCAAAAAACCGAGTTACTTTTTTTTTTGGGAATTATTTCAATATGCTCTTATCGACTATTTTCTTGTGGATTTGTTTTTGTATAAATATGTTATAAGAATACCATAAAAAAAACTGGCCAAGTATTAAATAGATATGATAATTTCATACATCTCTTATAAAATATATCATAAAAAAAACTCTAAGCACAATTTTGATATATGTAATAACTTGCTTTTATTTTCAGTGATACTTTGACAATTCTTTAATCTAAGCTAACTTCCCAAAAGTCTTTTTTTATTCTGTCTGGAGGTGGGATTTTAATACAAAATTTAAATATTACTTTCTCCATTAAAAGTAATTGTTATATGTAAGTGTTTATAAAACATTTTGCTCAAAACTTTGTCCCTTAATTAAGTATATTAGATTGACAGATTTACTAAAAATAAAAGCTTCAAGCTCAGGATTTCCTTCACAAATAAAATTAATAGGTAAACGAAATGTTTTTTTTTTATTAATTTAAAATTAATTTAAAAAATATTTGAATTAATTTCCCCTCCCCATACAACATAGTTTTGGGCCCACTGTGGTATTGATATTGTTGCTCTTGCACTCACACACACACAGCAATTGGCATTGCAATTAGCAGTTGAGCTTAAGTGAAGGTGTGAATTGGAATTGGGATGAAATTGGAGTCGTCTGGATAACGATAATGATTCTGTGTCTGTGTGTGTCGATGACTCTTGCTGATTAATTTAATTTTTATGCAAACTAAGCGGACGGTTGTCTGATTGTCTGACAGGTGACAAAACCAGTTGCAACTGCTAATTGTAATTGTCCGATTTGGGTGGAGGGCCCATCACGGAGAGAGGCAAGTAGAAAGACTTGGAGTTGTGCTTACCCTGAGCATGCAGCAGCGGATGATGTGTGTGTGGCGGCAGAGGAGGCGGCGGTGCTGTCACCGCTGTTGGCGGCAGCTGATGATGATGATGATGCGGATGGGCAGCCAGGGGATGCGGGGAATGGTGGGGATGATGGGGATGGTGGGGATGCGGATGGTGTGAGTGTGGGTGTGGGTGGTGATGATGATGCGTATGATGGTGCAATCCTGTTGGTTGCTGTTGTTGCTGTTGCTGCTGCTGTTGGTGTTGATGTTGGGCCACTGCCGCAGCGGCGGCCAACTGATGGGGCATAAAGGCAGCTGCCACTGCTGCATGAGCATTGAAATAGGCCATGCGAGAGGCGGCTGCCATTGTCAGCTGTTGTTGTTGTTGTTGCTGTTGTTGTTCGCGGTAATGATGCTGTTGTTGTTCCACAAGATTGTTGCTGTTGGTGGCCACAGTTGTTGCTGCTGCTGCTGTTGTTGTTGTTGTTGTTGTTGTGGTTGCTGTTGTAGCTTGGGCCGTTGTACTCGCTGTTAGTTTTGGTGGCGTTGGTGTTTGTCGAGCAATTGTTGTTGCTGTTGTTGTTGGTGTGTCATTTTCTGTTGTTGTTGTTGTTAGATCGGTTGGAGTTTCAGCTGCTGCTGCTGCTGTTGTTGCTGTAGTTGCTGTTGTTGTGGCTGCTGCTGCCACTGCCAAGCCAAGCAGCTCTTGTATGGCAAATGGCGAACGTTGTGGCATTTTCACTCTCTCTCTCTCTATTAATCACTCTCTTCTTTACTCTCTCTCGATTAGCCCTGCCGATTGTTGTTTAATTAAACAATTTTTTTGGAGCTTTCTCTCACAGAAACACACAGAAATAATTACGCTCTCGGGGCGCTCTCTTTCTCCGCTCACGTTTGATGTGTGCGTGTGTGCGTGTGTTTGTTTGATTATGTGTGAGTGGCTAATATGTTTCGGCTGATTCGTTGCCGGCTACGCTTTGCTGCCTCTCTCTCTTTGTTTCGGTAAATTGTCGTGTGCGTGTGTGTGTGTCTGTGTCTGTGTGTGTGTGTGTAAAGCGCCAAAGCACATGGTTTATTTTGTTGTTGTTGTTGTTTTCACAAATTCACGAACAAACATGAAAAAAAAATAAATACAATTACAATTATTATTATTATTATTGTTCTCGCACAAAAACACACGCACACAACACACACGATTATTTTTGTGTCGTCTCGTCTGTTTCGTTTGTCGTTTGTCGCAAAAACACACAACAAATTCGCAATAATTTCCACGTTAAACTGTTGCCTGACTTAATGTGCACCAAGAGTTTTGTCGTTGTCGTCGTCGTCGTCGTTGTTGCCGTCGTCATCATCATCGGCACCGCCAACGTTGGCTTTGGCTTTAGCTTTGGCTTTGGTTGGCTGGTGGTTGGGCCCAAGCCAAAAGCCAAGCCAAAAAGTGTTGAAAACGGTTCTTCTATGGCTCCAAAGGCTTTAGCCACCGCCAAGCCACCACCACCGCCACCAATATTTACGGTGGCAACAACGGTGGCTAACGGTGTCTTTTCCTCGCTGCCGCTGCCACTGCCACTGCCAATTGCGCAGACGTTGGCGTAGCAGCCGCTTCGCTGTTGCAGCGCTGCTCAGCAACGGTAAACCGCAGTCGCAGCGGCAGGGGCGGTGTCAAAGCCCAGCCAGCAATCGCTCTCCTTACACCCATGCTAGCGTGTGAGTGAGAGAGCGAGAGCATTTAACAGATTTCCCCTCCTAAGCCGGTCAAGCAACATGGCGCATGTGCCATGTGTCGAAACCCTGAGTGCGAGCAGTCCAGCTAGTGTTCTCAGTCAATGGAAATATTTGTTGGCTCTTCGCACTCACAGTACGCTTCCAGTCTGACCTGGAACTACTTCCAGCTGGCCGGCAATCTCTCTTGGTGTGCGTGAGCGAATTGTCAGTGTGTGCGTGAGGCTGAGACGGCGCAGCACCCATTTTGTGTATGAGTCTGTGAACAGGGGTGGGCCGCCGCTGTTGTTGCTGCTGCTGCTGCTGCCAGAGAACAGAATGCTCAGATTCAGAATCCAAAAGTCTCTGGCTGGGATGAGGCTGAGCCAAGCTCTATGTGTGTGTGCATTCAATGAAGGACGCCAATTTATAGCCCAAAAAGTAAAGCGCTCAAAAAAACTACACAAATACACATTCAGTTTTTGTTGTTGCTGCTGCTGTTGTCTCCCCACTGAACGCGTCACGCGCAGTCATCGTCAGCAGCAGCAACAACAACAACAACTCTTGCCACTACAACGACAGAGGCAACAGCAAAAAGCAGTCTAATTAAAATTTTGTTGAACTTTTGCTATTAAAATGCGTAAATTAGCACTTACACACAAACACACACACACACAGTGCTACAGAAATATGCGTCATTTAAAACATGTGATAAAGTCTGGTTCCCTTTTCCCTTTCAAAATGCAGTTGGTTTTTTCTTTTAGTTTTAAAATAAACTTTAATAAAATCCTGACAAAACAAATGGTCTAAAATTTCTAATAAAAAGTTTTTGGTTTATTTTTTTATCACCTATCCTTAACAAAAATATTCCATTAATTTGAAGGCATTCAAAAGTTAGGATCGATTTAATCGTTTTTCAAATTTTGAGGATAAATTGCTGGAAAACTACAAGATTGCGTCGATATAATTCAAATTTAGGCTGGCTTTAGAAATACCTTTGTTTTTAGAATTTGTAGAAGATTTTTTCCACAAAAATCAAGTTTTTATATTATTTCGTAACTTAACAAAGAGAATAAGGAAGAAATATTTTAAACATTCCCTTTATAAAGATTTTTTTTATAAAAATCGGATGGTGAGTTTCCAAGATATTAATGAAAGAGAGCCAATTTTTGCCAAAAACT
>JAWNPY010000118.1:38203-51294 GCA_035078625.1 Scaptodrosophila scaptomyzoidea
TTTGTTAAGGATATTTTTTATGCAACAGTTTTCTGCATATATCTTGAGAGCCGCTTGAGATACAGGAATATAAATGTCATATTCTGACTCGTCTGAGCATATCCTTTCATTTGACATGCCACTTATCCTGATCCGACCAGTTTTTCACCGGAAAAACAATGAAAAACTAATTCAGGGAAAATAGCTGAAAATTAGCTATTTTCGCCAGGAAAAAAAGGACCTACAAGGACAAACGGCATATCAAACGAAAGGATTTGTTCAGCCGATTCAGGATATGCAATAAAAATTCCAGGATCTGAAGCCGTTCTTGAAATATATGCTAAAAACTGTCATATCCAAAAAATTACTTGGAAAAATTAGTACAAATTTTCATAATTTTTTAAAACTGTACCAATATGGACAAATGGGGTATCAAACGAAAGAGGACGTCGAGTAGAATCAAGAAATGTAATTTTTATTTCTCTATTGTTACCAATTCTCTAAATAATTTCAAAAAAACATTTCTAAATAACGAAATTTTGTCTTATTTTTAGGCGACTTCCCGTTTGTCCTTTTTACTCATGCCATATATCCTTGGAAAGGTAATTGCACATAGATTTCATAGCAGTTTCACTTTTGGCTGTATCTTAAAAACTAGAGGAGTTATGATCAAAAATGTTGAAGCAAAAATGAATTTTCTTAAAGGATATTTCGAGGACTCTTATAAGGACATGCTGTGTCCCATTCTTTAAATTTTCGCTCTAGATCCTTGGTTCGTCCTTTTTACTCAACAATCTGAAAAAAAAACTTGAGATTCCTTTTTGAATTTCCCCCTTGAATTTATAAAACCTTTTCATGTTTTTTTTTACTCTTTTCAAATATCATTGATTTTTTTTAGATTTATTTTGGAAATTAAATGTGTTCACATCCAAATGTTATTTTTTATTTTTTTTTAACATTTACAATGCAAATTGGTTTTGTATTTTATTTTCTGTTTCTTTCTGTGTGATATATTTTTTTGTGGTTGTCCTTTAAAAATTGTAGGCCAATTTGAAAAGGATTTATTAAATTTTACTTACGTTTTTTGTCAACCGATTTGATTTGGATATTAATACATGCCATTAAAAACTAACACTTAGAAAATTAATTTGGTTGTTTATCAATGTATTTTTTTTTTCGCTTAAAATTAATATTTGTTTTTTGATTAAACAATTTAAGTTGCGAGTTGGAAATTGGAAATTTCCAAGCACTTCAACTCGAAATTTTTTTAAGTGGATTACAATAAGCATTTTTTTTTTATATTCTTTTTTTTTTTAAATTTTTCTGCTTAAAAATAAGTTTTTTTTTAGTAGTTGTTGTTGGTGTGTGTGTGTATATTTTTTGCTGCCATAAAACCATAACCAAGTTAATTAGAAAATATGGTAACAAAAATCAATTACAATTATTCATGTTTTGTGCTTATTTACAAGAGAAAGAGAGAAAAAAGGAGTGTAAAAATGTATATATATAAATTATATTGCAATATTTATGATTAAAAACTAAGTGGGGAAACAAAAGAGCTTCTTTAAGAATTTTCCTATTTATGTTGAAATTGAAATTGCAATACTTTTCTTGCTTTCTGGTTTTTGTGTTTTGTTTATAAAAAATAAATATTAAATTACTAGCAAAAATAATAATAATAAAAACAAAATTTACACAATTTCTTCTCCCTTTTCTTCTGGTTCCAGACTCGATCGTCTCTTTTTAATGGGAGGCGTTGTCTCAATTTCCAAGGCTGGTTTAAATTCTATACCCGACGATGAACGCCGTTTTTTCAGTGGACTTTGATGTTGCTCTGAATTTGTTGTATTTGTTGTTGTTATGCCAGCAATTTCCGTAACAATATGAGCCTCCAATGAGGCAGGCATTAGGGGCGACAGAGGCACAGCATTTAAATCAACAATATCATCATCATTCTCATCATTGACAACTTGACCAAAGATATCTTCACCATTCACACTGTCCAAATCATCATCGTCATCATCATAGTCGCTATAATCATTTGACCAGAAGACCTGGGCCCCCGGGAAGACATACGAATGATTATGACAATAGAAGGTGCCAGGCTGTAGTCTTTCTGCGGTGCTTTGTCGTTTCTGTTGCGCTGGCAGCATCATCACTGGCATTAAACTGGGCGCCGATGTTTTAGTTGATGTCGTTGCAGGATTTGAGGCTTCATTTGGCTCCGCGATTCCACTATCCTTGGACGAATCAATGGATAAATGACGGTCTTGCAATCTTTCCGTTGTAGTCTCATTTAGCTCCACGAGTATATCCGTTTTAATCCGTTCAATGGCGGCCCGTTCGCTGGCTGCATTTTGGCTGCGTTTATTATTGCTACAGGAGGATTCAAAGCCACTATCCGAGCAGGTGCCTGCCGAGCCCAGCATATAATCGTTGGAACCATTGGATTTTAGGGACTGTGTGTCTGTGTCCAATTGCGAAGGTTGTTCACTTTCCGAACAGGAATTGCGCGAGTAATGGGAATACTCCCGGGGCATTAATTCGCGAGATTCTCTCAACACTTGAGAATCACAGCAAAGCTGCAGCCAATCCTCGTCTAAACGATGACAAATTTGATTTATGATGACATCCGAGTCACCCAGTAATTCCACATCAAATTTCAAATGATGTAGCTGCTCACGATTGATTAAAATTTGGGGCACATGGCCTGGGATGCTGCTGGGTATGTGAGCCACGGGACGAACTTTCAGCGAAGAGCCAATGACAATAAGCAAATCACATTTGTCCTTATCGGAGCCCATTAAAGAATGATATTCATCGGGAAGACCTGAAAACAAATAAACCTCTATAAACATGAAGTAAATTTCGAGTGAGTATCAATTTACCTTCGCCAAAAAAGACAATATCTGGTTTCATTATGCCATTCTCCACCAGCTGCCTCAACTCCTCCTCCTGGACAGCCACCGAGGCGTCTACGCTTTGCTCTTTATTCGGCTGACATTGTGGACAAACGGGTATGCGCTGGGCAAAGATATCCGCTCGCAGAGCTTCGGCATTGCATTTGTATTTGCATTTTGTGCAAGATGCCGTGGAAAAGGAACCATGACACTCGATGACCTTTTGTATGCCAGCCACTTGTTCCAATGTATCAATGTTTTGTGTATAATTGCGTAATAATTTACCCTTGGTTTCCAACATTTTGATAAAACGATGACAGGGCGAAGGCTTAAATTCCCCAGGATAAATTTCACGGGCAAACTTGTAAAATGGTCGCGGATCTCGTTTAAAATAATTGATATCAAACATGGCCTGGGGATCGGGTAAATCGGGAAAATCATGAGCCAAGCGAGCATAAATGCCATTTGTGGAACGAAAATCTGGGATGCCACAGGACACAGAGACTCCGGCGCCAGTGAGGACAATAATTTTTTGCGATTTTTGTACCAATTCAATGACATCGTCAAAGGTATTCACATTTGTCAATTTGGTGCGTCTCTTGGGCTCATTCAGCAGATGGGCCAAATAGTCCCACAAGATAGAAGAATCCTCTTGGTTTCCATTGGCTGCGCTTCCGCTACTGTTGCCACTGTTGGTTAATTGTGGTAAAATGCTAGCAATTACCTGACGTGGCACACGGCCAGTATAAAATTCACGCTGCAGCCAGCGCAGCCGACAATCTGTTGGATTTATGGAGGAACAATCTGAACTGGATTCATCATCTTCATTGCTTTCTTCATCGTCGTCTTCCTCGTCATCCTCATCTTCGTCGTCCTCGTCATCTTCTTCGTCGTCGTCGTCTTCTGCTCCTGCTTCTACGTCATCATCATCGGTAAAGGATTTTGTTTTTGTTGCATTTACTGGCAATTTAGCCTCTAGGAATTGCTCCAATTTGAATTGTTTGGGCGCAGGTGGCGCTGGCATTGTCGTTGCTGCTGCTGCTGAGGAGCAAGAGGAAGAAATGGCGCCATTTTGTTCTTCGGTTTTTGTTTTTATTTCATTATTTGCTTTGGGCTGCTCTTCCTCTTCTGCTGGTATTTTCTGCTGCTGGTGCTGCTTTTGCTGCTGCTCAGACGTCGACATCAAAGTTGTTGACAAAATTTCGGCGCCAAAATCAAACTCTTCGCCTTGAATTTTCACTTCACGCTCAACGACCACCAGCGACGACGACGATGGCTCTTTGGAATTAAGGTGTTGTTGATGCATGTGTGGCGATGTTAGCCGAATATCCTCATAATTTTCCATCATTTTCCAGGGCGCACTCTGAGCGGCTGTTGCGCTGCTCTGCTGCTGCTGTCTGATTTTATATACGCGCGCGCTCTCTCTCTCTCTCACTATTGCGTTTTGGTTCGTTTTTTTCACGAATTCCGTTTTGGCCTCTCCTTCGTGATACACACACAAAAATTTTTCGTTCTCTACTTTACGCTCATTTGGGGTTTTTAGTAAGTTGGCATGAAAAAAAAATTTATTCTCCAGCTGAATTTTTTTTTAATTTCGCGGTTAAATTTTTTTTTTTCAATAAAACGCGAAAATTTTTTAATTTTATTTTTTAATAATTAAACATTATTAAAAATTTTTTCACTTTTTTTCTGGAAAATTTTCCGATGATGTGACGTGAAAAGCAAGATGGCGCATCACAAATCACACTAGTTCCAAGAGTGAACTGGCTCCCTTAGAGGTGGAAAAATATCGATAAATATAAAAACGAAATCGAACGTTCCGGAACAACACGTCAAAACAAAAGAAAAAAGCTTTTTTTGATGCAATTTGTAACGCTGTCTTCATTTTGGAAGCTTTTTTTTTTATTTTTTAGATTTTTTGACATTTTCAGCAACTATCGATAAAATTGGAGGTGGGGAAACTATCGATGTTTTCCCCGATGGTCGATGTTTAGACTAGGGATGGCCGATAGATAGCGTATCTGTGACAGCAAAACCACGTTATCGGCCATCCCTAGTGAGTAATAACTTTGATTGACAAAATTTATTTAGTTTTTAAGTGTAAATTATGGATAAATTGGATTTATATCAAGTGCTGGGCGTTAAAAAAGATGCAACCGATGAGGAAATTAAAAAGGTAAATGCTGAAATTATAAATGGTTGGGCCACCAATAAAAATATTAAGTTCTTTGAAAAGACCTCCAATTGACCGTTAAATTCTTTTTAATGCTTTAGAACTATAGAAAATTAGCCAAAGAATTCCATCCAGACAAGAATCCTGATGCTGGTGATAAATTTAAAGAAATTTCTTTTGCCTATGAGGTCCTTTCGGGTGAGTAGAAGGAGTTTTTCTTTCCCTTTAAAACAAATCTTATATAAAATTCCATTTAGATCCTGAAAAACGACGTGTTTATGATCGTCATGGCATAAAGGGTCTGCAGGACGGCGCCGAGGGCTTTGCTGATGCCTCGGAATTCTTTGCCCAGTGGTTTCCTTTTGGCGGACAGTCCTCATCAGCTACACGCAATCGAGAGGGTCAAATTGTGGTCAAACTTGAGCTGAGTTTGGAGGAAATCTATCAGGGCGGCATGACCAAGCCACTGGAATACAAACGCCAAAAGTTATGTGGGGTGTGCAATGGCGATGGTGGCCCACCCGAGGGACGAGAGACTTGCGAGTCCTGTGGCGGAGTGGGCAGAGCAGCAGCCTTTACTTTTATGGGCTTAAGTGCTTTTGATGCGGTAAAACGGAGCAGTTTTCCAAGCTTTATATTCTTAACTTATCCCGTGTCCCTTTTTCAGGTCTGTCCTTCGTGTGAGGGCCGTGGTTTTACCATTAAAGAGTCCTTGCGCTGCAAGGCTTGCCATGGCTATGGTTTTATTGAAAAGAATCAGAAAAAGGAAATTGATGTGGAGCCTGGCATGCCAAATATGATGAAATTACCCTTTCCCAACGAGGGACATCAGTTGAGGAATGCCGATTATGGTGATTTGGTTGTGGTCATTGTCCAAACCGAGCATCCCAATTTTATGCGTCGCCATTCTCATTTATATATGCACGATCGTACAATTAACATAACCGAGGCTCTCTGCGGCTATACACAATGCTTTAAGCACTTGGATGGCCGTGACATTTGTATGCGCACTGCTCCGGGTGAAGTCTTGCGCCACAATCACATTAAAATGGTCCGTGGCGAGGGGATGCCTGTGCACAAACGAGACAATGAAAAGGGCGATTTATATGTGAAATTTAAAGTCGTTTTCCCCGAGAACAATTTCGCCAATGCGCCACAATTGGCCATGCTGGAGGATTTGTTGCCCGCCCGGGAACATGTTGAAATGCCAAAGGATGCGGAGGAGGTAGAATTGATGGATTATAAACCACAACCACGGCGACCGAGTCAGGATGAAGATGAGTACGGTCAATCGCCACAATTCGAGAGCGTCCAATGTCAGACTGCTTAGTCTTGGCTTTGGCTCGTGAAGGAGGCGTTTATGGAACACATTTGGTTGCGTCGTCGTCGTCACCTGGCCAAGCTTAGCCTGGATGGGGTGTGCTTCTTTGTGCCGCTACTCGTTCTAATATGCATAGTATTATTTATCATACAGGAATGTTTGCTGTCAAACAGCTGAGGGATCTCAAAAACAACAGAATATTGAACAAGTGATTAACAATTTGCCATATAGCTTAGTTTGTATTTAAATCCAATCGGAATTTAGTTAATTTAAGCCCAAGACAAAATTTAATGTTTAATTAAAAATTTAGAAAATTCTCTCATTATAAAAATTCATTAATTTAAGTGTTTATCGAAAAAACAATAATACTTTTGTTTGCCACCAATGAAAACAAAGGCCTTTTATTTAAATTAATTCTTGATTATTGTCAAAATTTATATTTTCCGTTGGCCGCAAGGAATAAAAATTGGCCTTTTTATTTTATTAAATTAAATTATATAACAATTATGTTTTTAAAACTAAATTTATAAAACATTTTCCTCTTTGTTATTATCAAAATTCATGGCCAAATTACTGGAATCATTGTCATCTGTGGCCACAATCCAAATGGATTCATCATTCTCGTCTAAGCCTTTTTGTGTCAAAATTGGAGCTGGAAATTCTGGATTAATTTTAATCTTGTCATAAAGATGCTTACATTCGTCTTGATAATCATTGGAATGCGCCATTAAATGTGATTTTAAATCATTTTCCACATTGGTATAAAATTTGCAATGGCAACAATTAAAACGCAGCATATTTCGATTGGCCTTATGGCAATTTAAATGTTGATTCAACTCGTGACGAAAAAGGAAATCTTCCTGGGATTTCTGGACAAAACGAGCTGGACACAAAGGACAATAAGCCAGGGATTCATTGGCATTCGAGGGTGAAGATGACTCGGAAGGAGTAAAAACCTTCGTTGGTGGCGAGCAATGAGTTTGCCTGACATGTTTCGACAGCTTCAATTTGCCACCACAGGCAAATTTACATTGATCGCATTTGTAGGCAGTTTGTCTATGATTTGTGCGATGTTTGCGCATTTCCATTTTGGACTGAGTTTTGAAATCGCATAATTCACATTGTGTGAAATCGCCAGACATTTTAGATTGACTTGTGGACGGTAATTCCTCTTCAGTTTCAATTAAACGAGCATCTTCTTCATTTAACTCATCCTTGGATTCAATTAAACTATCAATTGTGTGATAAGTATTATTTACCAAATACTCTATAAATACGGGAGATGAATGTTTCAAACGACTGTGACGCTGTAGAAAAAAAACCGAACTGAGTTTAATTAAAGAAAACTTAAAAAGTTCGGAGTTTTATCTACCTGGATGACATGTTTCCAGTGGCTGGTTTGATGGCACAGACCACAACGAAAGGTCTGCGAGCGACCCTCTTCAGTGGGAGCCAGAGAAGTTGAGGATGACTGGGTCAAATCCAAGGGCAAAGGATCATCTAGGCACTTTGAAGGACTTTCATCAGGTTTTGGGGATTTTTCCACTTCCAAGGCCAGCGACTCGCAATCTTCAAAGACTTCTTCCTTTTCCAACTCCTCCACCAAAGTTTTAACTGGCTCAGGCTCTGCCAACTGCTTGGTGGGTAGACGTAAATCCAAAGGATTTATAAAATCAGCTTTCTGACACATTTTGGCTCTAGAAAAAAGAAAGAGAATAATAATGTTTAAGTTTTCTCTATATAAACTCACTCTTTGACTTTGTGTTCCAAAATCTTGGGCAACTTTAGCTGACTTTCTTTGGCTGTGGCCATTTCCGCCTCAATTTTATCATTATTCGATCCCGTCTGATCAGCTAGACACGTTTCCCCACTCCTCATGGCTGTATTCACTTTCATCAATGTCAAATATTGATTATATTTGGCATAATTCCGACGCCCGGTCTCATCATTCATCAGAACTTCCGCCTGGATATGTGACTTGTCACGCATGGCCTTTAAACGGATATGCTTGGTGATATCCCAGCGCCAATTGGAGCGATAGGCACACAGAGAACACTCGAAGGGTTTACGATTTAAATGGCCCACAATATGAACATGAAAACGCGAGGCTGTGGCAGCCCAAAAGGTGCAATGTGGACACTTGAAGACCTTTTTCAAGGCGGCTGCTGTGACAGATTCCTCAGCGGTTAAAGGATCGGTTACCTCACCATAACCCGGGGCCGTTTCCACGCCATAATAACTGTGATCATTGGTGCTGCCTGTGTCCAGGGAAGTATTGCTCTCATCCTCATTCAGAGAAGACGCAGAGCAATCAATTTCCATGTCTGAGAGCATCGCCTGAAGATGTTGACTGGTATTGCGCAAGGCTGGTGGACATTGCTGCAGATGCTTTAATAATTCCATGGCATTTGGCACACTCTGACGGCAATGGGAGCAATTAATGCTGCCCAGCTCCCGAGCAGGTAAAAGGGAACTATCCAACTGGGATTGCAAGCTCTCCTTCCGTTCAATAGGCAAACTTGGCTTATGAAAGGTTTCCGGCACGTCTTCGCTTCCTCCTCCTCGCATCATACGACGAGCACTGGCCAATTGAACACCCACAGTGGGCACATGATGGTTTAACTCGTGAATGGTCAAGGATTGTTTGATGTCAGTACTAAAATCACAGGCAGCACAGCGAAAATGTCCATTGGCACCATGATTTTTGGTATGCCTGTCCAAATTCCATTTGTAGGGTGTATGAAAATCACAAGAGCTGCATTTAATCAGGGGCATGGAATGGTATTTGACATGCTTCTTGAACCGCGCCTTGATCGGGGTGCTATAAGAGCATTTCTCACAAAAGAAGTGAGTGCCATTAGCCGTGACTATTTCATGTGGCTCCTCAAGGCCTGTCTCAACTGGATGAGGCTGATTTAGGTCAGTAGACGAAGTTTCTGCTGGTAGATCTTCAGTGGAAGCCAACTCCTCCGAATCGGAAGAGAATACCTCAGGTTCCAGTGGATTATTGGTTGAGGTGGCATTTATGGGCGTATTATTTGAGGGCAAATGCATTTGAATTTGTTTCTGCACATGAGACTGAAACTCAAAGGCCATGGAAAAGATATTATCATGACTGTTGACTATGCTTTGCAGCTGCTGGAATTCCTGTTGGCGATTAAAGGCCTGAACATTGCTAATCAATTGCTGTTCCTGCAGGTGAAGCTCATATTTCAACTGGGGGGAAAATAGAGTTAATTTGATAAGTTAAAAAGCTATGGTTTACTTTACCTGCTCCAAACTGGGCCCATTCTGCATCATCTTGGCCAAATTGGCTGGATCCACGCTCTCTTCTAATCGCCGTTTGCGTGCCTCACGATTGGTAAAACGTTTGCCCCTCAGCTCGGCCAGGCCGCCAGCGTTGCCACCATCATCCACGCAGCCGTGAACCATTTTCATGTGACGCACTAACTTCTGGAAATGTCGAGAGGCATACAAACATAATTTACATTCATTGATCACAATACGCTCGCCATGAACATCTCTCAAATGGGATAAATGACTACGAGGATTCTGGGTAAAGAAGGCACAATGATTACAACTATAATTACGACGTATCTTGCATTGTGGCAACTCTTGTTCATTTTCGCCACTATTATTAAGCATTTCAATATCTGTTGAATCAATGTTGGTGGCAGCATTATTTATATTGATGTTGCTATTGCCACTGCTCATTGGCAAAGGCAGCAAAGACAGCGCCTGCTGGTTGGCCTTGGCTGCCAGGCGATAATGTTCCAATTGACGCTCTAACATTTCGGCGCCCACCAAAGGATGATGCGGCATTGCATTGGCTGCACGTATGGAAGAGGCAGCCGCACGACCAGAACTCAGCTCGTTGGTTAGCAAGGGAGTCTGATAAACCGCCGAGCCACTTACCAAACTGCGTACCACTAATCTATCACCATTACGTTCCACCATTGAGGGTAATTCCATGATAAATTCAATTTGATTTTATGATTTTCTTACGATTTTCTTTTTTAGTTTTTTCACTAGTTTTTTTTTTAAGATTTTTTTCTTTTGGTTGTTGTTCACCTTACGAGTAGATCTGTAAGACTAAAACTAATTTAACTGAAGAAGAATGAAACAAAAAAACCTTCTGGACAAAGGCTACTTTGGTTCTTTAATTTTCCCCAAATGGTTCGGTTTTGATTTGGCTTGATTTCTTGTCTTTATCGTCTATTGACAGCCTAGCAAACTATGTCAAATTAGAAAAAGGAAAGAAAGATATTTGTCTTGGCTTAATATTTATTATAAAACAATTCTCCTGGAGATCTTATTTCTTGCATAGTCTTTTAATCTATTGGTCACTTTACTCTTACTCTTAGTCCCCGTTCAGTTTTTCTAGAAATCAGGATAAAAAACCGGCGGAGTTGGAACTTTATCGTTTTCTTCTTCCAACTGTTGTGGCAATTGTATTGGCACTAAATTCAACCATAATTCCGGATCTGTGCCCAATTCGCTGGCCTTAAAATTGAACATTGGAGGCAAACGTTTGCCATTGGGCATTGTCAACTTTAAACACTCCATGGAACGTAGATAATCAAAGGCTTTGTGGGCACAACAATTCAAAGGCTTAATGCGTGTTTTGCCATCATAATTGAAACATTGATCCACTAAGTCCAGAACATCTTCGGGTAATTCTCTCAACAACTCACTCCAATCGGAACGTGGCACATTCATTTGAATATCATTGGACTCGCAAAATGCTAGGACTTTTAAATCACATTTTTCAAGACCTTCGCTCCCCAGAATCTTAACCATATATATAAATTGCTGATCGCCATGTATGGGAATGGGACTGGCAAATAATGGTGAGCCCTTGAGTAGTTCGGCGAGAATGCAACCGGCACTCCAAACATCCGATGAGGCTGTGTAGTTTGTACATTTGGCAAAAATCTCCGGAGCCCGATAAAGACGAGAGCAAATGTAAGTAACACTCGTTTCATTCTCCTCAATGACTTTGGCACTGCCCAGATCACAAAGCTTGACGCGATAATTCTCTGGATCCAATAATATATTCTCCGGTTTTAAGTCCCGATGGCAAATATTAAGAGTACACAGATAAGCCAAGGCCCGAAAGATTTGATAGCTGATAATTCGCACATAGATCAATGGCACAGGCAAACTTTGACGATAGTGCTGCATTATATAGTCCAGCAGATTCATGGGCATATATTCCATAATCAGCATGGCATAGCAACGCTTTGGCACATTGGGGGCGCACATTAACACACGGCTGTGCATAAATAGGCGAACAATATTGCAATGCTTCACTGTCTCCATAAGTTGCACTTCCCTTTGCTTAAAGCGCGGATCGTAGTAAACCTGCTTGAGTGCCCAAAATTCAGGATCTCGGTCCAGTTTTACTTTATATATGCGTCCAAATGAGCCAAAGCCAATTAGTTCATGGATCATAAGAAATCTTTGGACTGGTTGCTCTCCACAGCGACGCACTGCCATTATTAGCATTGTGGATCCGGGTGATAATATAAATTGTACGGGTACATCGCTGCGCTCTTTGTCGCCAGTTGGTGTATATGACATTTTTAAACTGTTTTGGGTAAATATTTATATTTTTTTGATAAATTTTTGTGTAAAAAATAACACCATAAAATGCATAAAAAAAACGCGCTTTCTTCAACATAACCTAGAATACAAAGCACGTGTTTGAGCAGGGCAAAATAAGAGTTTGTTATGTAAGAAATTGAATTTCTTTGAGGTTATTAAATAATGTTTATACATTTCCTAGGGGCACCTTCTTTGTTTAAAATAAAATAGTTTTGAGAATAAAATATTTAAAATAAACTTAACCACAGCACATAAATCGCTTTTGGCGCGAGAACCCGAACTTTACTTAATTACTTTATACTAGGTTGCTATTTATTTCAACTTACCTTTTTTAATTAAATGGGTTAAACACTTTAATTTTTTTTAATATCTATTTTAATATTCTTTAAGCAAACGCGCCTATTTAAATTAGCATTATTATGGATAGCGTCGATAAATAACTTAAAGCCATTTATCGAATACAAACAATGCGAAAAGTTGCCACTTTAATTTGGCAAGGCTATTAAAATGGCCACATCAAATCAAAGAGTGGCAGTCCTGATTGAGTTGCCAAGCGGGCACAATAATTTCCTTCCTTTTACAGCCTAAAAATAATTTCAGTGAATTAGTAAGTCATTACTAAACTTTGGTCAGTTCTGTCTCACTCACTCTCACTTGTTTAAATTTCTTGCCTAAAATCTTGTCCTTGCTTTGCCATCTCTTTCTTTCTCTTTTTCTCTTACTCACATTGCTAAATTTACCGTTTCTTAAATACCATACAATTGTTATTGTAATTGAGAGTCTATCTTAGATCGCTCTCTCAAACTCACTCTCTCTCTCTCTCTCTCTCTCAGGCCACTCAGAATGAATGGTCAGTTTCTTCTTCTTCCGTCTCGGTAACAAGTGAAAAAATTTTTTGCGTGCGTGGCAATTTGCAAATTATAATAAAATAATCATGCATTTTAGTGTAAAAAGTGATTTAATTAGTGTTTAAAGTATTTCCTAATCGGCTTAAAAATAATATATCAAATAAATAAACAAAAACTAAAGAAATAAATAGTTTTTGCCCAGTGGCGTCTCATTTTTTTTCGTTCTGCGCTTTGCCCACGGCGCGACTGCGGCAGCGCTGCTA
>JAWNPY010000119.1:9746-58129 GCA_035078625.1 Scaptodrosophila scaptomyzoidea
GCTCTGACAAATAAATTTTAAATTAAATCCATGAATTAAAGGGTTATTCCTACTAAATTTCAATATTTTTTAATGATTTCTTTTCCACGTGAAATTGCATTTTTGGAATTCAAACTTTCCTTCATCTTCATATAAATACTAGACTTAAGTACTATATGAAGAATTTTTCCTTTTTTATTTATAATGATAACTACGGATTGATCAGCTATTTGAAATTACCCTTTTTAAAAAATCGGTGTGCAGGATTTCAGGAGTTCTATTAAACCGATTTGGCTGAAATTTTGGTATAATGTTTTTAGCACCTGTCGCTATCGTTTGAAACTTGATTATAATTTTAGTTTGACTATTAACCCTTTTTTTCAATAATTTAAGGCAAAAAAAAGCCAATAAAACCGATTTATCAAAACTATCGATCAATATTCAATGAATACTATTGTCATTGGCTTTCGATATCGAATATAAATAAAAAAAAATAGAATCGAAATATAAACGAATGGACGCTTTAAATTTAAAATTGGAATTAAATTGATTTCCTTTCTATAAGTTCCGCAGTTCGGTTAAATTTAGAGTTGTTTTTTTTTAAATCCGATAATTCGAAAACTATCGATGTTTTTCTAAAACTATCGGAAACATCGATGGTGCCATCCATGGTATATCGATAATATGGATATTCTTATTTGCTTTTGCTTACTAACTATCGATTTCGATCGTAATCGTTAACGTATTTTTATGAAAGCACAAAAGCAAAGCTTTGTTTTGTGACATACTGTGCACAACCATTTCCTAAATTAAAGCTTTGAATAAAGTCTTAACTTGGCTATAAATAGCGGTTTCTCGAGTCAAAAGAGCTTTAATACGGTGATCACTTTCGCTTTGAGCTGACTACTTTCGGGTAACCGGAATCGGTGACTTCAAAATACCATACATTTTTTTCCCCCCAATTTTTTGTTTCTCGTATTGTTGTTATGAACGCGTTCACTATAGCTTTGACTGGACTGTTTTTGGTCAGTTTAGTCGGATCCTTTAGCAACGGCGAGGACACAGGTCCAGGTCCATCACAAGCTAATAATGATATAAAAATTTATAAGCGCCTCATTCCCGCTGATGTGCTTAGAGGTGAGTCACAACATAGTATCCATCCGTCAGTGATTCTAAAAGTCAGCCAAAACTTTTCAATTCTTTTACGTATGTATGTGTGTATGTATGTATATTATTATATACACCATTTTTGACTTAACCAAACAAGTTTTTTTTGGATTTGGTATTGGTATGCGAATTGGTGAGCAATAATACATATATATGTACATTCATATTAATTCTTCTTATTCGAAGGAAAGAAGGTTAAAAATAATTAACACATACACATTGGTCAATATTAGGTACCATTCCAAAAATTACATTTGTATGTACATATGAATATGCATGTGTACAATGTATGTATTTATGTAAGTGATGGATGGCGATGGTTAATGTTTCGCGGTCGTTGTTGCCGAAAGCATGCAAAAGCGAAAGCTGCAGTTTTGGTTGAACGCGTTTTAAAACCATTTACTACTACAGCAAACAAACCCAAACCACACATTATATACCTACATACATATTTCTCATACAAGGTCAATTCAAAGTTTGCTTATGTGGCATCGGCATCCTGTGTAGCTTTGTCTAATGGTTGCCAACTGCAATTCATTTCTAAAGGTTACATATTTTAGTTTTAGTTTTCAACTTTTACAGATTTTCCTGGAATGTGTTTTGCTTCGACACGCTGTGCTACCGTTGAACCCGGCAAAGCTTGGGAGTTGACACCATTTTGCGGCCGTTCGACCTGTGTGACGAATGAGGAAAACCCAAACAAGTAAAAAACAAAAACAGAAAACAAAAAACTAGTTATTTAAGTTTATAAATCAATATATATATATATATATAATTTCTTTGCGTAATAGACTGCTCGAACTAGTAGAAGATTGTGGTCCACTACCATTAGCCAATGACAAATGTAAACTGGACACTGAAAAGACAAATAAAACTGCTTCGTTCCCCTATTGCTGCCCAATTTTTACCTGTGAGCCAGGCGTCAAGCTAGAATATCCTGATGTAACCAAAGAAGATGCCAAGAAGGAATAATAATAAATATAATAATAATAATATGCAACGACCATAAAATTTACATTCTCACATACATATGTACTTATAATCTGCATTGTAATCAAGTTACTGTTTTTTATTATTAGCTATTATTTGTTTGTATTCTTTCTGCGAAACTATTCCCATTCCCGCTGTACTCTAAAATTATTCCAATTTATGTCTAATAAGCTACCTATATAAAGTGCAAATAACATTGGAAACAATGGTTCAGGGAGGGGGAGGAGCAGCCTTTTGTAATAAAGATCCCATGTGATTTATGTCGCAATGAATATTCTTATTTTTTAAGATTGGAAAATCTAAACACGGACAGAGTTTTGTGTTGCCTACTTTTCGGCGCCTTGGCTTAAACCATTGAAAACTCTCTTATTAATTAATCTCAGGTGTTTCTGTTTCTTGTTCTTATCCAAATTTAGGGGAACGTTAACGTTTTATTTTTATTATCAATCCCTTAAATCGATTAGTTCTTTTCGATAACATACATACAAATTCGATACGTGTTTATGATATATTCGATTTTAAGTCACCCAAATAAACAAAATTCAATCAATTTTGAGTTCTAGCGCATATGAAAAAAAAACTTCAAAATCCATAGCCTAACTACATCTCCAAAAATTGTTATTGTTATACCCTTTTTGTTGTTTTTACTAAAAGTAGGTACATACATACAATTTTAAAAAATATATTTAGCCTACACAATTTTATGAGCTCGTTGCTTGCTTGCTTCGTACAAAAATGCAAATTTTAAGCACATAGGTATATTTTTCTCCCTATTTTATTTTATTATTAGATCTCTTAGTCTATGAATGCAGCAGACACAGTCAAAATCAAACTTCTCTGTGGCTTACATCTTAGATTGCTCCCGTTGTAACCTTTGGCCATATGCTCGAGAAATTAGATTCCAAGAATCCATAAATCGGTCCATGCACATCGATATACATTTCTATGAACACAAACACACACAGAAAGTGAAAATCATCAGGAATTAAGAAAGTAAATCTGCCACTTACTTGCTCTGATGAATCAAGCGATGTGCCCGGCTTACCAATGCATTTCTTAAAGCATTTCTCCGTCATTTTCTTAAAATAAAGAATTTTACAATGTAGTTGTAAATTAAAGTGTAGGTACCGCCGCGTGCTCTTGCTCTTACATAAGAAATTATGATGATTATTTATACTCACTGTCAGTAGTTCTTGGGCGTTTGCAACAGCAATTTGCTGTTTAACTTGTTCCATCAATTCTCCCTTTTCAACATTTGCATTCATTTTTAATAAATTTTACTTTTCTTATTAAGATATTGCCGGGTGAATGTGAATGCTTGAAACTGTTGTTGTTTATCGGATTTAATCTGAGTATAGATAGCCTCGTATATAATCTCGATTCTGGAACGATAGAAAACGGAATACCTAAAATTAGCTTTGGAAAAAAAATCGATAAAAACGATGCATCGGTATCTATATCGACATTCGCAGCGCCGTCTTGCCTCTTGCTCCTCATTTCTGTTTGCCTGGCTATGATTGAAACTTAAAGTACCGTTATATTTGAAATAAAAACTGCAGTTGAAATTACAAAAAGAAAGTTTCTTCCGTTTTTTTTTTTTGTTTTTGATTATGCATTTATTGTACTCATAGTGTAACAGAATCATTTATAAATGATTGGGAAGACGAATGTCAAGTAAATCCTCTTTCTTACCATATTTCATTGATTAAAGCTAGTAGTATATTAATTAAAATGCTTATTTATAAAAGCTATACGATGTAAATAAATGTGATCTTAAAATATTATTCAAAGTTAAAAAAAAAAATATTGATAAGTACATATGGTAATTGAAAATACTTTGTTTGTATTTGTCGCTCTAAATACATATAAGTAAAAAGTTTTTAATTCATTTTTGATTTAATAATAAAAGTAGTCTGTAGAAAATTAGAATTTTTGTACGATTTTTCAATTACTTAATTAGGATTAAGTCCTTATACAGTTAGGAATGAGAGACATTATGTAAAAATATTGCTTGATTTGTGTTTGAATATATCTCTAATACATTTTTATGGATATAAATAATCTAAAAAAAAAAAAAAAAAAAAAAAAAAAAGAAAACATCTAAATGCATTTTGTGATATGTGATTGGTGTATTTTTTTACTGCATCATCTGCAGGTAACGATTTTCCTCCAATAGAGAGCTAAGAGATGTAGTCATGTCATTGATAATCATATTAGAGTTGGCATGAGGATGCGTTGAACTAGTAACATCAGACCAGAGCACAGAATTTACGGCTGCATTATTGTTGGGAGTTGCAATCGCTGGTTGTTGTCCTTGTCCTCCCGTAAACACAGAACTGTTGGTTTGTATCCAGTTTTGGCAGCTTTGGACATATTCAAGAGTTCGTTGATACGTATCCGAGTGCATTGTATTGTTGCTGTTACTGTTACTACTGCTACTGTTGTTTTGAACTTTTATGATAGGAGCTGAAATTTCTAATGGCAATTGTTGACGATGATTAACTGCCGGACTATTTAAATTAATTGCTGGAGACATCTGTGATTGGCTTATAACTCCACACTGAATCTCATTTGCGCAACTAATTTGCTGTTGCTGTTGTTGTTGGTTATTAGCCGCCTCATCATTTAATTGAAGTGGTATTAGACAATTCTGATGCATAGACGTTGATATTGTCGTCGTTCTAACATCTGGCAAGCTAGCCATTGAGGAATCCATACATTGATTTGTATTAACTTGCTCATAGTTTGTGCTTGATTGCTGTCCTTGTTGTGCTCCATCTGCTGCTGCGGGTGCAAAACTGCAGTAGACAGTAGAGGAATGCATGCGATGATGAGAATGAGAATGTTGACTAATTTGTTCAAAATTTCTTTGAGAATAGGGACTGCCAATTGCGGACAAAGTATGCCCAGATTGTGGAGACATTACATCATGAATGAGAGTAGCTGCTGGGCTATTTGGCATATCCATAATATCCAAATCGCTCGGAACTACTGGTGGCGTTTTCACAATTTGATCCTCAGGAATTTCCAATGTTCCAATAGCTCCAGTAGTATCTTGAACTGAATTCAGATATTGCACTACCTCATCGGGCAGTACTAATTTATTTTCAATCAAATCATCTTCACCAACTTCATCCAAATTGACTTTTTCATTTGGATGATGCTCTTGAGAACTCGACACATTAACGACTGCAGTGCCAGTGGCAGCGGCAGCGGCAGCGACAGCACTTGCATTTGTATTTGATTTTTTATTACTGTCTTCTGGAATTGTTTGTATTGTTGATGCTGATGCTTGTGGCAGATTGCTATGCCTAGTGCTGCTGCTGCTGGGTGAAGTTGATAATAGAGCTCTAGTTCGGCTGTATTCAGTGCTTTGCATTGTGGCTGCCATTGGTTCCGATTGACGTCGACAATTACCAGTAATGGTACCGCCGCCGCCATTAGAACCGCCTGGCATAAGCTTTTCCTGATAACTGATAACGTTGGGTATAGAATATCGACCGCCGCTATTTGAGTTTATTCTCTGCTGCTGTAAACTGTTCAAATCTGTTGCCGTCACAGACCCTTGCAAGCGCTGCAAATGTGTGGCAATTAAATGAGAAGACGGTGGCGGTGGTAAACTGTTATTACGCCCAGGACCAAAGTATTGAAAGCCACTAGTGCAGACGTCTGAAGTTAGAGGATTGGAGGCGCCCTGAGCTCCTCCCTGTCCCGGTCCCTGTCCAATTGGTGGAACAATGCAATTCACAGCAACATTTGACATTTGGCTGGAACGACGAGAACAACCCGGTGATATGGGATCATATAATGAGGGTGTATTGTAAGAAGGTCTCATTGTTGATATAGAAGAAAGCTGTGACGATTGACTACTCCGACGACTTGGCATGCTACAATAGTAAGTACTGGCATTTGAATTTTGACTATCGCGTCTAAGCTGTGCCTGCGCCTGTGCTTGTAGTCCAGATTGTCCATGATTGTATCCCTGAAACTGCTGCAATTGTGGCCGAGTTGGGAATTCAGTTAAATGTACACCGTTTCCACCTGATGAAGGCGACATTATTATTGGTCGGGTGGTTCCCGGTTCCATTTTGAGTTCCGTAATACGCTGATTTAATTCACTAATGCCAATTACTCGTTTCGTTTTCAATTCGGGTATATTTGACAGCGTTGATGAGCTACTTGGATGCATGCCCCCACCTTTTGTTTGCAGTCGACTTCGAAACCTTTGGCGAGTAGATGGTGCTGCTCCTGATCCTGCTCCCACTACGCCTCCTCCTCCTCCACTTCCATTACCAATATTGACCATGGCACGTAAAACAATTGGTAGATCAGCCGCATCAACGTCATCATCGTAGGGCCAATTTTCATCTAGCATTGGTATATTTTCGGTACTCATATCATCGTGAGTGCTACAACCCATAAGGCAATCGGTGGCATCAGAAGATGCACCTGCACCTCCTCCTCCTCCATGCATGGCACTAATATTGTTGACAGTCAAGTGACGCGGCGAATTGCCATCCGATTCGGATTTAATGCTGGGGCTCGATACGCTCGTTGTTTTACCAGATATCAGTTCATCACTACAGGGGCTAGAGTCAATGTGGTGATGCTGCTCCTGCTGCAAATGCTGCAAGTTTGGGTGATAGGAGCCAGTCTCCATTCCGGAATTACCATTGCCAGTGCCATCACCTTTGTGCTTTTTATTAGCATAAAATTCGGCTCCATGTACGGTCTTTACATGTTTTCGCAGCGAACTGGGATCTGTATATCGCTTTGTGCATCCTGGTGCTTTACAAATATATGGCTTCTGTAATTATATGCAAAACATTGTACATGTAGGTAAATATTGTTAATCAATAAAAAATAATGCAATTATTACATTTTTAAATGTGCCGATACTGATTATACAAGAGGTGTTTTTCATGAGATAGTGTTTATGTGTTTATTTGGGTGTACTTCCGAACAAAACAAACCTCTCCTTGGTTAAATTGTTCTCATGGTTAAAATGCCAAAACGCAAAAAATACTGAAATATACGGATCGGACCACTATATCATATAGCTGTCATACAAACGATCAGTCAAATCCCAATTGGAATTGGTATAAGTTAGATTATGTACAAATCCAATTGGAAGAAAACACTAACTGCTTCCGAAATCTAATTGAAAAAAGTATGTAAACTCCGAAGTTAACTTTTTCAATTTTTTTTATGCTTGAAACCATAAAACCCCGAAAAACATTTTTATTTATTTTGAAAAATTTTTAATAGATTTCAATGATACTTCGTATACTTTAGAATTTTGACGCGGCAAAATTATAATAGCTACTGGATCAAATTTAGTTTTATTTATTGGTGGTACTCAGACTTACCTCATTGCTGTGAGTTCGGTTTTGATGTTTTGCGCGATCGCTAGCGTTACTGAAAGCTTTGCTGCATCCCGGATACTCACAAGTATATGGTTTTTCTCCGGTATGGCTGCGTAAATGTGTTTTTAAATTTTCTAGACGAGAATAAGCTTTATAGCAACCCTCAAACTAAAAGAAAAAAAAATTATATATATAAATATAAATGATATCATGGAGACATGGTTCCTAAAATAATAAATAATAAAGGAATTTATAGACTTCGATTCCAATTGATGTGATTAATATTTATTTCATAAATAATTAAATGGGTAGGTGTGTTACTCACTTCAGTGAATAAGCGAATTTGATCTTTTAGGACTGGGTGAAGAATATTTTTTAGTTTGCTGACTTGCTCTTTAAAAACGGTAGAACCGCAGCACAAAAACGGCCCAGCTGCTTATCTTTAAATTTTCACTCATTTTGCGTCTTGTCTAACATTTACTCAATTTACTTTATCTATTTTGAAACGATGTTTATTAAACTATTATTTGTACTTACTGAGCTGTACTTTTTAAGTGCAAATGTTAGTTTAAGCTGCTGTTACGCGATTGTTAAATTACTGTTCTATATGTATATGTACAATATACATATTATTATAAACAGCCCCAATAAATCAAAAATAAGCAATAACTATTCACGTGAAACAAATCAAAACTAATAAACAATAAACCAACTTCATTTTGATATAAATGGCAGTGTCTTTGCCCTTTGCATAGCTTGGGCGTAAAAATAATAATTATGCCTTTTTCACAGCTTTGACTGCACAAACGGCACTAACGCGCCATCTATGATTCAGGCGTTCGTATAAGTGCCCCGTCACAGACATGGGCAACCAACGCAGTGCAAATATTTTTGGCTATAATTTGTACATTTGTCATCCGATCCGAAATGCTTCCTTTTGTGTGTTACATCTTTTTTGCATAAGCTTAAATATACTCTAGTAAAAAAAAAGCTTCGATAATTTTAGATATGTCGCATTCATAAGATTTATAAATAAAAAGTTTTTGAACACTAAATTCCTTGTCAACTAGGCGTTACACCAAATTTTAAATTATTTTTTCTTTAGTAATTAATAATAATCTTCGAATTTTTGAATCGTTATCAGTAACCTAAGAAAAATGCTTGCACGTCTTTTGTCGATGTAAAATTCGCAAAAACTCTAAAGACGCTTAAATTCGACAACTTTCGGTGGTCATATCGGTCTAAAGTATTTTAGGATATATTTACAGATTTTCAAATGTAACGCCAAGAAATTACTAGTTAAAATGATATTTCGATATATCAATGGGCAAAAAACATTGGTGTAATCGATAGTACCTCGACAGTTTTTATTCAGCTCTATTGTTTTTTGATTACTCGAAATTACTGAAAAAATTTAACAATCAGTACTCAAGATATAAAGAAAACAAAGTACAGTTTTGCCGAAAACTTTAAAAATGCATTTCTCAAAAACTCTGCCATAGAAGTTTATTAATTGCTATTATTGTGCTGTGGGAGTCATAAAAAACGTAAAAAAAAAAAAAATAGCAAGATATGGATTACAAATCAAAGCTATTCATTTGTAAGCTGCTGTTATCTTTTCACTATCCAGTCAGTATATAAAAAGAAATAACTATGGTAATTTATGTGGTGTTATGTGTCAAAAGAAGTAATACTTTTACTGTAAAAATAATCTTAAAATAATTTAGATGACAACGCAACGCTGGCGAATTCCAGCATAAAATTTAAAGTTTTTTCCGAATCTTGCAATAACTCACAAGCATTTTTCTTAAGGGGGAACGCCACTCTAAAAGTTATACAAATTGGTCACTTTCAACAATTGCTTGCAGGACTACGGAAAAAGGAACAAATTTTCTTTTTGGCTAGTTTACTTAACACATTTATGTATGAAAAAAAAATTTCAAAATGATTTCGTCTTAAAAAAGTGGCGATTTAGTCTATTGTCTAAAACATCTTTTTTTCAAATACCAAAAGGATAGTATGAGACCTACAAAAGAAATTCAATCTCAAAACCATTAAGTATATAGCATTTTTGGCTAAAAATCAAAATTAATTGTTTATAAATAAAGGGGGAAATCTAAACTCGGGCGTAGCCGATACCCTGTACCGGCTTTTCGAGTGATTACAGTTTTAAAATAATTATTTAGATAGGCAAAAACAATAAGTGAAAATTTAAGTAATGTCGCTGTAAAAAATTAGTAACGTACAAGCGAATTTTCTTACCTATGTGTGATCGTTCTTTTTTTAAGATCATCAGAACACATAGTATTTTTTTGCAGTCCAAAAAATCATAAAAAAAAATTACCTGAATCGGCGCTGCAGTGGCCCTTTCGGATACGTACATGTATTTCATTTCTTTGTACAGGTCAAAAAGAGAAAGGAGAAAATAGAAATTTTGGTGGTTTGATTTCTTTTATCACTTGTTCTAATGATTTGTAAATTTTCATTGTTGTTATTATGATATTAAATAATTCTATCTTTTATAATTTTTGTTGATGCTTTCTTGATTACTAATTTTAATATGTTGAACATTTGGTGCAGCTAATTGGCAGCTAGAGAGCTATCTATGTAAAATTCAAACTTATATGTGCATATGAAGCAGTGATAACTTTTTCGTTTCTAGCTTCCATATTTTTTATCGTATCGTTATCAAATTTAGAGCACTATTAGAAATTCAGCTGGAATCGCTTCGTAATTGTCTGAGAATTTCAGGAGGAAAAAACATAAACTTGAGCTCCCTGCAGATATAACAAGTCTATGTAGCTCTTATGGTCTCAGAGATCTAGGTGTTCACACGGACAGACGAACATGGCTATATCGACTCGGCTGTTGATGTTGATCAAGAATATTGCTGTGCGATATGTTTTTTTTCCCCCATCCCCACCCTCGCAATATAAGAACAACTATATCTATATATATCGACAATTTATAAGCAATCCAGTAATAATTACAAATTAGGAGTAAATTAGTTTTCTTGATCGGCATACCAAATATGAAAACGATCGGATAACATGAATAGAAGTTATAGCCGAAAGCATTTGTACTGTGTTTGTTGTCTATGCCTGTGACGGGGCACTTATACGAATGTCTGACTCATAGATGACACGAAAGTGCAGTTTTTTTAGCAAATTCGAGCAGTACAAAGGCATATTTATTATTATTTTTTTAAAACTGTAATCGCTCGTAAAGGGTATAAAAGTCCGATATATCGAAAATATTCTTGGTTTTTAAACTCTATAAATTACTACCTAGTGTTCTGCATATCATTGAGATTAGAGCACCTATAAACATTTTATTTTTAACCATACATACTATCATATTTATACTCCCTTTTGAGAAGTAGAAAACGGACAAACAGAGCTATATTGAATCTGTAGTTGATCCTGATCAAAATTATATAAACATTTACTACAGGTTACAGGTTACAAAGAAATTTTCAAAGTTTGGGTTGAGCGTTTATAATTGTCATCTGGTTTTTGCCCACATATAAGCATTACAAGTTGACAAAAATCAAATCAGACAAGAAAAAGATCGCTGATGAAAAAAGGTGGGTCCTCCCGAAATAGATATAAGATCTGTCTTGCTCCAGACTTATTGTCTAAGTTAAGGAGTTTGCTGAGTTTCTGTTGTAAAACCAAACCATATTAATCAGTTGTAAATAAAATTGATAGGTAATAAAAATATTATGAGAAATAACCTAGAGACCCTACTAACAATTTACATGATAGTTAGGTATGTAAACATTTTTAAGGGGAATGAACGTACCGTGCATTTATGGGGCTTTTCTCCAGTGTGACGACGCATGTGAACAACTAACATATATTGGGCTTTAAAGGGTTTTTCACCCCTCGAGCAGTCGTCCCATCGACAAATAAAGGCCTTTTTATTGGTTTGAATATGATCGTTGTTTATATGCTTCACCAATTCATCTTGTGTTATAAATTCGATACCGCAGTCGCGCCAATGGCAGTTTGTTTCTATAAGTTAGTTTAAAAGGTAGATAATATATATTACGAAAAACTTGACAATTTCAAATAGAGAAAAAAGAATAAAACACTTTCAAACGGGAGAAATCATTTGAGTTGATTTAATAAAAGTAAAGAGATAAAAATGTTTAGTCTTTGTTTATAATTTTAAACTTACCTATAAAATCCCCGGGTTCGTCTTTAATATCTGTTGTATCGGCAGTAGGACATTCATAGTCATTGATAATTGTTGTTGCTACTGCTGTTGTCGTTGTTGTTGTTGCCGCATTAAACTGAACAAGCCTGCGAGAATCATTAACGTTTCCATTGACATGCTCATGAACATTTGCTGCAGCTTTACTACGTTGCCTTTGTTGTCGTTGTTCAGTGGTGCTACCTGAAGCACTATCGGCTTCAACCTGAGCCACGCTTTCTGATGTCGATGATGGTTGTTCTATTGATTTAGTTAGTTGCCGCATAGGTCCTCCTCCATCGTTGCCAAAATCTTGCTTCATCTCATCAGTGCTTGCTGTAGGTACCGTAGACAACTCTTTATTGCTTTCTACTGCGTTGCCCAAATGACTCATAGAAAAACCTGCAACTGCTGCCGCTGCTGCCGCAGCTTGGTGATGCGTAGTCATTGGATGTAGCAGTCCAGCACTAGCCCTGAGTAGCTGGGCCTGCAATTGCTGTAGATGTGGTGCCATTACAGAGTGAGCCATGGGACTAATTGCACCAGCCGACAAGTGGCCATAAGAACCGCAACCACTTGCACTGCTCGTCCGTGAATTATTCATAATAGTAGCAAGCGAATTGGGCGAGAATCGAATCATTGAGTTAATATCAAATGAATCCGAATATGGTGAAGATGAAAGGGCACGCTTTCGGCTTATACTCGCTCGAATGCTGCTGCTACTGCAATTACCACTTCGAGAACTATTAAGACGAGTATTCCCACCGCCACCATCAAGGCTAAAATGGAAATCAGTGCTCGCCAAAGAACCTGCCGCGGCGGCAGCTGCAGCTGCAGCAGCAGCTGCCGCGGCTGCATGATGCAATTCACCCAAAGAACTCATACTACGCGCGCTCAAATATTCGCCAGAGCCCAGACCCAATCCTGCCAAGTGAAAAGCCGGTGCACAATTAACATATGGATCTGCAAGGGTAAAAGCAAATAAAATAATAAAATAAAAGCTACTTATTTCTGAAATAAAATAAAAGCCAAATTCTGTGGGAGCAGAGTTGGAGGATCTGATTCACCTAAGTTTCTAAGCCGTTGTGTAATCCAATGAATAAGTAATGGAATTATTTTTTTAACTGCAGATAGTGGTTTTTACAAAATTTTTTTGAATTAGCAAAATGATATGTACTAATCGTCTTGAGTTTTTTATTTGTTGTTATTAACACATTTAAAAGGAAGAAAAAATGAATTTTAATAATGTTTCTAAGCCGTTAGTCATTTGCTCCATGGGCGGCAGGGTACGCCTAAAGGCTGTTGTAGTCATCCGAATTAGAAAATTCAAAATGGTTATTATTAAGTAGTATGGCGGTCAATTTTAACTTTTTCGAATGTGGAGTGCTACTGCTTAAAAATGCCTATCCTCACAAAAACGCGATTTCAGTAAATAATTTGGAAGCACAATGTTTCTCACAATACATATACGTACCTATGTATTATATTATCTATACGTAGGTATCTACATTTTACAGGTATTGAATTAGAAAGTTTTGCGCGATGGATCTCATAACTTTTTACGGTAGAACAACTGTGGTGCGAGACTTGGTTGTTTTTAAAAGTTATGTTTTTGTGAGCATCTCTTTGCTTTTTGTAGAACTACCAACTATATTTTTATTTCTTGTCTGCTACTCCTTGAATTCTTTTATTATCATTTGCATTCAGTACTTTCACTTTGACCTTGTTTGAATCACACACCTGTATATTTTTTAAATAATAAATTACTAAACCTAACCTACTCATACAATTTGCCTAAGTTGCATAAAACATGGTTTGTATGCAAATTACGTATTGCATACTTTTTGGCGCCACACTTCAAAACGTCATTTTAACTCTTTCATTAATATCTCCAGTGTTTATGATCCAATCTTTATGAAAGTATACACATGCAGAAAGTTATTCAGATTTTATGAAACTGCGGAGGCGGAACGGGGCGTGGCACACATTTTATAATTTTTCCTCGGCTTATTCTCTAAACACTAATTATATTCCAAATTTGAGGTTTCTATGTCTTCTAGAAGTGCTTTGGACTTTTGTTTACCAATGAGTGAGTGAGTGACAAAATTACGAAAATTTGACTAGCTATAATTTTAAAACCACTTGAAATATACGGTGCGTACACTATGCCTGCTTGGTAACCTAAATTTCAAGCTTATAGTTTTATGCTAAGCGAAAATATAAAATATATAATATCGACTTGGCAGATATCAAAAATACTTGTGCTACATTTTTTTGTACTGCGACGATGCTCTGCCGACACGCTAGGACAATGAAAATTGAAATTTTGTCGAGTTTTGAATAAAAATCCACATTTTGATGTAATTTTTAGAGAAAATACCCCTGCCTTAATCTCTATGCGCGAAAATTGGTCAGAGAATGGCTATATTCACGGAAAAATCTGAATAAAATTGTTTTAAGCTAATTTTTTTTTGTTTTGTATATTTAAAAAAAAAATGTTAACATTGGTTAAATATCCGTGTTACTTGGTTCCAAAATTCACAAACTTTTAGACGGTTCAACACGGATTCGGATCTCAGAAATTTTAGTGGACAGACAGACATGCATATTTCGTTCGATCGGCTGTTAATGCTGATCAAGAATATATATACTCTATACGTGCAGGGTATAGTGTTCAAGAATATAATATTCCACTTACTAATATGAATTTGAAAAGTTTGTGTTTTTTATCCCCATTCTTTATTTTTATCCCTATTAAGAAGATATGAAATATAAATTGCTTTTTGTGCCTTACCATGATAGGATGCAGAAGGGCTGTTTCTTTGCAACGAGTAGAATTGTTCCATGTAATTAGGAATTCTGTAAGCAGGGTGAAAATCATGTTGCGTAGCAGCCGCTGAAGAAATTCCATGAATATGCTGATGATGATGATGATGTTGGTGGTGGGGGTGGGGGGCCGTATTTGGTAATAATGATGTTTGGGCACTACCATTTCCATTTGGGTAAACGCTTATATTAATATTTTTGGCAGTTGCGGTGGGAGTTGTTGTATCTTGAAGAGCTGTTGTGATTACCGGATGGGAATGGGACGTTGCCATAGATATTGCAACATTAGCAACATCTGTTGTGTGATTGTCGTTATTATTTGTTGAAGAATTGGCTGGTAGCACCGTTGTTGTTGCTGCAGCAGCAACAGCAGCCGCTCGATGCCTTGATGCAAGAAAATGCAATTCTGGATAACTGGAAAAAAATAAATATGTCGCAAAACGTACTGAATTAATACAATATAATATATAAAACACGGGTTGGGTTATAAACATTTTTAAATTTGGCCCTCAGAAAAACTAAAAAAAAAATGTATTACACGATTTCTCGAGAACGGAAACAGGTTCGATTTTAATACAAAGAGTTTTGTGACCTCTAAGCATATACCTTTCAACCTAGGAGCCTACTCCGTTTTTGTCATTTTTTTCAAACCTACACATGCTTGAAGCCCACCGTGTGTAAACGGGCTCTTTATATTTTATTATTTCTGCTCTTTGTAATCTCGGCTTCGGATTTGTCGCTTGCAGCATAAAATACTGGCTGCCTTATGTCTATCATATTCAATTCAACTCTAATCATCATACAATAAACATGCGCTAAATTACTATTTGTGTTTTAAATACATTAAAGAGTATTCATTAGGAATATCTCCATTTACACACTTTTTAGTTTTACAGTGTTATGAATATGAAGAAGACTAAAAACTTTTTAGGTGTAGGATATAAGGAAACGGAAAATGTTTTTTTTTCAGTTGCATTAAACAAATACAGTGTCCACTATATAACTTATCCTTTTTAAAAACGCTGAAAAAAAAACCTTAATAGTTTTCCAATCAAAAATTGGACCGATCGCATAAGCTACTTCATGCCTAGTCGAGAAAGCAATATGTATAGCATTTGTAAAAATTATTAACCGGAAGATTCGATCTTTCAAATAAAAAAAAAAATTGGAAAACTATTCAGTAGTTTTTTATAGCAGTTTTATTATGAGGTAGGCAAAAATATGAATAGGAAAAGCTAAACTCGGGCACAGCAGGCTTTCGAGCGTTTACAGTTACAAAAAATTTTTTTTACACTGAAGTTGCTGAAACTGAACTATCGCGCCATCTATAAGCCAGTGTGGGCTACAAACACAGTGCAAATATTTTTTGAAAAAAAAAATCAAAACATAATTTTTATTTTTTCATTTTTATTTAAAAAAAATTGAAAAATTCAAAATTATGTTTTGATTTTTATTTTGGATTGGATTTGGTACCTCATTAATTAAGGCGAAATTCTTAATTAATTAATTGTAGGAGGATTTGAAAAATTATAAATTTTACCATTTTCTCCATGTTTGAGCTCATCTTAAGTTCACTATGAAGAAACCCGATAACTACGAACTGCCATAAAAAGTGTTGGTTGTGAATATAGTTTATGTATACAAAAAAAAATTTGGTCAATATAACCAAATATCAAAGATATGGCAGTATCCCGACCAACCCGACGTCCTAACAAGTCCGGCATTTCGCTAATTTTCGTAATACAGCTTATTTGGAGCTGCATTGAGTCTTTCCATAATGATTAATCAAACAATTTTTAACAAAAATAGGTTAAAATAATGACACCAATAACTCGGGGTATTTAAAAAAAAACTTTTAATGAATATATATAAGAAATATGTATACCAAATTTGGTCTCTTTATCTCTTACCGTCTCTGAGATCTCAGAGTTTACATGGAAAGACAGACATGGCTATATTGACTCGGCTGTTCATACTGATCATAGGGTCGAAAATGCTTCCTTCTGTATGTATGTAACATTTCAAAAAGTTATTATACCTTTTCTACTGCAGGTACAGGGTATAAAAAAGGGAAGAGAGCAGAGCGTTGATTTATTAACGCTCCATTAGCGCCGTTTTTGAAGTCCGCAAAGTAAACTTGAAGTAATTAAGAAAAATGCATAAATGACATGTGTAAACAAAAAAAATACGGTTTCATTTCGATGTTCTCATTTGGCAAGCTTAAACTTCTCATGATCCTCTCTTCTTTCTCAACCTGTCAGCTACCTCATTGTCAGTGAGAGTGACAATGGGTTCATTCAGCAGATACAATCGAAAATCCGATTTCTTTCTTTTTGGGGAAATTTAGTTATTATGTATATTATTACCTATGTATATTACTTAAGACGTTTTCGATTACTTTGAATATTTTTTGAATTAAAATAAAGAAAAAATTAGTAAATTTTCTGGAGTGACGGTAAAAAAGTTACGAAACATATAATTTATTAATTGTAATCAGTATCAGGTCCGTTCAACAGACATACATAAGACATCGAAAGGCCCAATCAGAAATCTGATTTTCGATTGTATGTGCTAAACGCACCCATTAGTAATACTACTCTTGGTATATTAGATAAAGATATTTACGATGATATTGGCTCAAAATAATATTAAACCGCTAAACATAAATGGTTCGTTCTTGGACCCACAAAAAGCTCACAATAAGAAAATTTGGGGCCAATCGGCTCGACTGTTGCTCCTGATCAAGAATATACATACATATATATATATATATAAAGCTAAGGTATTCTTTGTTTTATATTTTAGCACAAAATTATTATGCCCCGCAAGACTTTAAATAATAGAGTAAAGCAATAAAAAAAACAAGTATTTAATTATCACATATTACTATTCAAGTCAAGTCGGATAAAATAGATAGAAAAATAATATTCACGACACATATAAACATACATATATATAATAATATATATTTATATTATATTATATATATACCTGTATACATGGCTGAAGTACAAATTTTCAAACACATATTTATTAATGTGTACCTACTTATATCAATGCAAATGTTTTATGCTTTTAGTGCATGCGAATCGGTCTCAATAAATTCAAGTCAAGCTTTGGAAGTTGATCGCAATAAATACGCCCCAAAAAAAAAAAAACAGAATGGCTGCCAAATCAAAGCCAACAAACATGTTCATGTGTAAAGATTTATATAAAATCTTTATATTTATATACCAGAACACAATAATATGTACCTATATATATTAATTGTATATAATATATATAATATATATATATATATATATATATAAATATATATATGCGTGTGTGTGTATGTGTAAGTGTAGCTTGAACTTCAGGCCGTTCAATCGAAGATGCGCTTACTAAAGTTAATAACTTCATATAATTTAGACATATTTTACAAACACACTAATGGAAGAATGGCATTAGTATCTCATGAGAGAGACAGAGAAAGAGAACAGCGCCTCGGCGAGAGAGTGTAGTATTTGTTGTTGTAAGTCTCTCTCTTTAGGCTTAAGGTTAAAACTGGTTTCAAAGCATAACAGTTGAAAAAAAATATACCATATATATACGTATATAAAGGTACATATACATATATCATTCTGCATGTATTGGATTGTTGTGATAATAATGGTAAAGGAGACAGCGACGACGACGATGACTGAATTTAGGTAGGAGAGAGCACAACTTTTGATTGTGTCTTTGTGTATGTATGTATGTATCAGACCATGGTGAGATCTCAATTAAGTTTCTTTAACATAAGCCAGCCCTGAGTATATCTCTTTATCGATGAATAGTCAGCGGCCCGCCCGCCAGCCAAAAGATCTTTGTTTTTCTGGTTGCGATTAGCCGTTTTGATTACAGCTTCATACACAGAACGACTAACGATTTTATACCCAATTTTAGTTTTCAATAAAACAAAAACATACATACAATAAAAATGTCGCTATATTTGAAAAGGCTGTGCTATACAAATGAGAGGTTCGGTAATGTTATAGAATTTATAATTTAAATTAAATAATAATTCAGACATGCCCTTTTCAAGAATGAAATTTGTGGCAACCCAGAATATCGTGCAATTAATAAAACCAGTAAAATAACTTTCATGCACAGTGGGCCTCAAGCATCGATAGGGTCTACTAAAATGCATCCAAAAATAAACCTCTCGATCCTAGCTGGTCGATTTTCGAAAAAAAAATAAATAAAAAAAATCAGTCAAAATGAGTCAAAATTAAGCTAACGCAGTTTCGACTGAAATTGTGCCAAGATTCGAAATCTTCGAAAACTAATAAAAATGGTTTTTTGAATATTTTCTACTAATTTGAGAGGCAAAACTTAAAAAAATTAATAACCCAGACCGCAAATCAAGTTTTAGCTAAACGATTTTAGTGCGCTGATTCTAAATCTGATATCAAGATATCCTAGCATAAAAATGCAAACAACACAATTGCCAAATATTTGGTCATAAACACGCCATCTACAGGACAAGGGCCAAGAAAACAATAAACACACTTTTTTTGATTGATTTCTTTTTAGGGAAATGCATGGTGAGTGTTTTCAGGCCCTAAAACCAACGAACAATGAGATAAACAAATTCATGAACAAAATAAAAGAACGAGATCAAAGGCTTTGTTTGATTTTTAAAATTTAACTTAAAAATCTTATATTAGGGTGTGTCACAGAAATTCGAGAAAATATATATGAAGAAATCTGCGGATTTTAAGGACGGGCTAATCACAGGAATCTCTTGCAACCAAATCTACATGTTATACAGCAACTTTTCGGTTGGTCTTAAGGTCTTCCAATTTCTTCAGGAGTTTTGGGTTAATACGCCCAAAGAACAGAGTTTTTATTTAAAGTCGTGATAATATCGAAGTCGATATAATATGGCAACTGCTCTTGTGATCTGTATCAAGATAATTTTTAATATATATACTTATTTAATTTTAGATATCATGTAGATTTATCAATTTAAACTGTTAAACTGGCTTATGCACTCACCCTGTATAATTATGCTATGGGGAAATCAAAATAAATTTGATTTCGGGTTAAGATTGCCATTTGAATAAAAAAAACTAGGAGTGCGAATGCTAATACATTTTTTAATTACACCACAATTATTTTTTTTCCTGCAGTCTTATGAATGCTGATAACAAGAAACAAAATAAATCCAGCACGTTTAGTTTGTTCTGCATATTCATTTAAATTTTTTACGGGTTTTGTATTGTATTATTTCAAAAACATGGTAAACAATCTTTAGAAAACTTTAAAATATTTTAAAAACCTCCTATGCAAAAGTATTTCTATTGATTTATTTATATAGCGTTCAAAAACTACAGGGTTCCATTCTGTGGTAACTGATATTTTTCTTGAATAACTTCCTTGCCTGATGTAGCAATGTCAAGTGATCGGCCATTTTGAAAACGTCCAACCAGTAAAATTTTTACCACAGATCTCAACGAGAAAAGTATCGCGTAAAAGAAGATGCCTTCAGCAAAAACAATTCGCAAATTAAAGTCTAAATTTAATGAAAGTGGGGGGCGAAGTCAAGCAACGTTCTCAGGAGTTTGCCTTGTGTCCGACATTTTAGGGTATTTTGAGGGTCGATTTGCGTTTATTCTCTTACAAGATGTGACTGACTCAATAAAGAGCCTGTGTAAGCTCCATACAAAAAAATGCTCGTTTTTCGTACTGAAAAATGTGAAATTTTTTTAATGCCAAACTGTTGCCTATGATTATAAAAGAACCTGCAAAAATTTTTACTTGGATAGAATGCCCAAAAAAATTGTGACCGATCATTCTAATTCTGAAGTCAAACTAAAAATCAAAACTGCACATCATATATGGTAGGCGAAATTCAAATAGCTGCTCGGATTTGTTTGAAACTCGTCACTCGAGAGATTTTGGGGTCGCTGATTCAAATTTTTCAGATTTTCAGGTACGAAAAACGAGAATTTTTTATCCAGGCTCTTTGTTAAAACAAATGTTTCCGGATCGTTTCAAGTCAAATAAGGGCAATTTAGACTGGCCACCGAAATTACCAGATATAACTCCTGATTTTTACTGTGGGAGTTGCAAGAATATCGGTAAATATCGAATAGTTGTTAAGATATACAACCCTAGATAATAATTACATGTACCATAAAAATAAATAGAGGCCAGGAGAATAAACGTGCTAAAATGTAAGACCAATATATCGTTAATTTACCAAGCAATTTGCTTGTTACAGAAGCACTTGAAAGTAAAGGCTTATGCTGACAAATGAAAAACGGTCTGTTTTGGTCGTCGCATTTAAAGGTGGGCATTTACTAGGTACCATATGGTGTTCAAAAAGTGATCAAACAAATGCTGAAACACATTTAAGTTAAATGAACGATCGCACAAAAAAAACGTGAAAATTTGTAATCTGATTTGTACTTTTGTATTTTTCTGATCTTGGCACTTTAGTTGCCAATATATATTATTTATTAAAATAAATATCACTTGATAAAAGTGAGTCGGTCTTTTAGTGTGATGTGTGTTTGTAGTGGAACTGGCGATCAAATTTGGTTCTTCGCCGGGTTTTTATTATTATATTTTGTCAAGGTATGTTAAACAACAACTAATAATCAAGAAACAGAGCAAAGCCTCGGATATAACTACAATCCCATGATTTCCTCACGGACACGAATCGCAACTTGAAACGTGAGTCCCTGAGTTCCGCGGTATGCTCCGACTAGGGGCGTTAAAGTATCTTTAATTTTAGGATTTTCTATACTGTAGCAAGGAATCAAATAATAATAATAACTTGGATTGATTCCCCATTGATTAATTTATTGTAGTTTAACCATGAGAAAATACATACATATACGACACAATATTCATCGGAAGTTGTTTTTGTTTATGTAGGTGCCTAGATTTTAAAATTTGTACTTACGCTAAAGGAAAATAAGTTGGCAATGTATATGCATCCATTTCAGCAGCAACTTTGACCCCGGTGCGATTTTTATAATTATGTGTGTATATGTTTTAAATACGATCGTTTTACAACACTGGATTTACGGTAAAACTTTTGCATTATTCGTTTTTGTTGTAGGTACTCTGTTGATGTGGATACTGTTATATTGGCTAAAAAATCTGTTGTAGCAGCTGTTATTCTCAATGTATGTATGGTATATATGTTTGGATCTGACAGCAACAACTATATATATACTAAGATTTTTAATTATTTTTAGCACTTTTCTTGTTTGTGTAGACGACGGCCACGGACGTTAGTTCTCATCCATTCAGTTTTTTTGGAGATGGAGATGTTGATCCTAATGCCTTCATTTTCACGTGGTGGTAATACATATATATCGATTCAGCAAATTTTAAATATGCATATGCGTTCATAACATACATATGCATACACACATACATATGCATGTATGTGGGTGAAAAATTAGACCATCGTTGAGCACTTGATAAAAAAAATATTGTTTTTTATTTTGTGTTTGCAAAAAAAAAAAAACTGTTGTTTTGAAATTACACTAGATTCGTCTTAAAGCGTAACGAAACTGAGCCGCGTAATGAACTAACTTGGAAAGCAACAAAACAAAAATTAATTAAGGGTGACAAAGTCAATAACAGACGCGCGTCTTGCCGCTGTGTTTATTCCAAACGAACTAACTGACCAGCAAATGTTCGTTCAACACCAGCTCTGCTCTTGCAAATGCATTGATTGTTTTCTAGCTGAAGCGAGTAGCGCTCTCTCTCTCCCTCTCTCGCCCTGAATAAGAGAGAGAGAGAGAGAGAGAGAGAGATCTGTTCACATATACATACATACTCAAAAGAGATCCATGAATTTTTTCTCTATAGAAGAATTACAACGCGCTCGCGCACACAAGTGTATTTTCAGCATACACACATAAACATAGGTCACGATTCAATATATCTCTCTACTTCCTCTCGCAATGACGATGATGACACTTCGTTGTTGTTGTTGCTGCTGTTGCTCCTTCACCGAAGATGGCGATGAAATGAGAGATAATTGCGTGATTAGTGCTGTCAAAATCGTGAGTAAGCAAAATATATATATATTTTAATAATTACACATTATTTTAGTTTTAATTTTTAGTTTATTTTAATTCATTATTTGATTTAATAAAAAATAATTTTGCTAATATGTAGTACATACTCATACGTTTTTTTGCTTTGGTGTTCGTTCGTGATGAATTCGGTGAGAGATCGTGAGCTAAATTTAATGCTTCACTTGTACAAAACGTACACGTATACATATAAAGCAAAAATACTTGTACACAAAGATACACGCTCTCTTACTCTCTTTCTCTCTCTCTGTTCTGACGGGAGCTAGCAGGTACAATAAACACATATCACATACATATTTGCTTATTTTATTTATTTGTGTGTGTATGTTTTTGGGTGTGTGTATATAAGAAGCTATTGTAGACTTTGGGCTCGGATTCACAAAATTAACTTGCTACTTGTTATGCGACAGGCGTGCGCGATCTTTTAGGCGCACCTACAAAACTTGCTCCCCTCCCATTCCCACCAGCCAGCCATGAGCTGAGTTTACTTACTTTTTATTTTAAATGCAACATATTTTTTATTCTTTGTGATTCGTTTTTGATGAGAGACAAAAAAGTTTTAAAGTAAAACAAAAATATAAGTTATGGTCCAAGTGCAATTTCCGGATTAATGAAAACGCTTTATATTTCTAAGGACTTTGTTAAACAATGTTACTTATTTGTGTTTGCTCAATGGGAAATACAAATATAGAGAATTAAGAAGAACTAAATTAATGCTTCATGTTTATGATTACATAAATATACCTATAATAAAGACCCTAAAAGCATAAACACACAGCTTGTCCCATCGTTCACTTCCATTGTTCCATTACACTAAACTAAAAATAAACATTTAGTCAAATCAGATATTTAAACAATTTATTTTTAATATTAATTATGGGGACTATAAGATGTTTTTAGGTGAGTTAATTACACTACCCTGCAAAAGTTTAAGACCACCCCCAAAACTCGTATTTAATTTGTTTTTCTCTACTTTTCACCGTCTTTGGTTGTTTTCATGATTTCATGCCATAAAGGATAAGATGTATTTTAAGCAGATCTACAGGGTTTGTATTGAAAATTAAAAATAATCTTTGAAATAAATAAAAAAAACGTTTTTTGGGTTTTTATGCTTTCAGCCATGAAAATGAAATTTGCGCCAATTTTCACTATAATTTTCGTAATCAGGGCATCAAAATACATGGTTATACCAAATTTCATCAAAATCGGAGGTATATACTCTTCGGAAGTTTATCCGCAAGTTGAGCCCAAATCTCAGACCCAGCTTTTCTAAAGGATTTTGGTGCGCTGATTCCCAATCTGAAGTCAGAACAGCTCCATTGTTCTCCATTTTCGAGAAATCGTACCTATATTCGGGTGGATATTACGTCGTAAATAAATTTTGTTAAATTAATCACCCTCAAACCGAGAAAAACACGATTTTAGGGGGTGATCTTGAACTTTTGTAGGGTAGTGTACTTAAGTCGGTACTATATAAAATATTAGCGTTATTATTATTTATATAAAATAAAGAAGCTTTGAAGCTTTCTTAAATTAAGAAAATGATATGTAGTCTGTTTTTAAAATATATGTATATTGAAATTGTAGGTGGAAGACAAATAAATAAAGATAAAATATAACAAATATGGTATCTATTGGTTTTAGAGTTTTTTGTAATTTTTTGTGCATTTGTGTTTGATTTTTATGTATATTCCTTATATCAATTGCAAAATGAACACACAAAAAAAAGGTATGTGTGTATGAGTATGTATGTATACATGTAAGTATTTCTAGAGTGTAGGCGTTCGTATATGTCTGTAAGTATATATGGTACATTTACATCCAACTGGGTCCTAAAAGTACCTGCATACAAACATACATATATTTGTCAAGCCCAACAACAATAACAAACAACCAAGAGGCAAAGGCAGTCAGTCAGTCAGCGTCCATGAAACGACCTTACAGTAACCTGTGGTGAGTCAAACTATTTTAAAAAGACGGAAAACAACAATAACAACAACGGCAAAAAGAGCCCTGCCGTGATCGGTATGGAATGGAAAGCAAAAACGTCGTGTCTGCGTCTGCGTCTCTCTGCTCTGCACTACTCTGCTTCAAAAACATGCTCGCTCGCTGCTGCTACGGTCTCATTATGTGCCTTTTGTATTTTAACGTCTTATTCAAGTCGTTCCGAGACCTAAGAACACCGAGACCAATATACATACATATATTTTTTTCTTTATAAAATGCGTGCGTGCCTGTTAGTATGTGTATGTATGTGTATTTGATGACTGTCTATAAAATGAATGCATGCCACACACTTACATACATACATACAAACATAACAGGCACACAACACACAGTCGCATTTTACGAGGGAACTTTTGTCGGTTCTTGGAAACATAAAACCAGATACGTTTTGCATCTGCATTCAAATCCGTCCTGCAGCCGTCTCTCGGGGCACATTCATAGGCTCCACAAGATAAATGAAAACGTCTGGAGGACGACGACGACTTTACTTTTGTTCATATTTTTCCGTATTAGCAACAACAAAAACAACGACTTTTTCATTATAACTCATAAAGCTCAATTTCTAATCGTACCTACATATTTATTTATAAGGGACATACATACATAAATACCATTGGCTTTCGCAGGGGTAAAAAATAACGAAATAACTTTATTTTCAATGTGAGAAGAATAAGTCCTAACCCGATTTTAAGGGCTTAATTAGTCAGCAGCAAACCGAGGGCAAGAATTTAACGTCGTCGTCGGCCGGCTGTTCGTTCGGTCGTTTATGCGGTCCACTAGCAACACACAATCACACTTTGCTGCTGCTGCTAAATCGAAAAAATCCAGTTTCTGGTTTTCCACATTTAAACGAGAGTGATAGGGAGGGAACAGGGCAAACAGAGGGGAAGGGCCCAAAAGGAAGGCAGAGCTCAGCACAGCATCGGCATCGACATCGACGGCGGTAAACTTGGCGAAGAAGATCAACAATTATGTTGTATGTGGTGGAAGTGGAGGAGAATGAAAAAAACAACGTTAAAATAAAATGCGACAACAACAACAGCATAAAATGACGTGAATTGTTGCTTTCGTCGGCTTATTAGCGAAGGTAGCACGATAAGTTTGTCAAATAAAAAACTACAAAGCTCATTAAAAATTATGGTAGGACATTCATTTTCCGGGATGTACAATTTGTATGTTTGTTATACCCTGATATAACATAGAGAAGAAAGCACTTCCGCTCCCATAAAGTATATATATTCTTGATTAGGATCTACAGCCGAGTCAATGTCAGCCATGTTTGTCTGCCCGTGTAAACGCAGAGATCTTAGAGACGATAGGAGCTGTAGAGACCAAGCTTGGTATATCGACTTATTATTTCGCAGTTCAAATTTATCAATAAAAAATTAAGTGAATTAAAAGCGATTTTTCCCAAGTTTTGCATAAATTATATGTGCAAATTTGTAGGTAAGTATGCTTGATCGGCAAACCCAATTTAGAAACGATTGGATAACAAATTTAGAAGTTATAGAAGGCGTGATAGTGCATTTTGTTCTAGAATTAATAATTTATTTTAATAATATAACGCAATTGTCTTAGCTCATGCTCGAAATCTTTTTATTTTTGATCTCAAAAATTTGTCCAATACAGTAAGTAATTAAGCCATTATAGTTTGGAAAAGTCTTTAAGCAGCCCACCCCTATGCAGCCCGAGGGCCGACAAATATTCAGTTCAGACCATGGAGAGCTCAAGCTAAACTCAATTCGATGCAATCGCTTCGTATCGCTGCTGTCGCTACTCTTGCTGATGAAGACATTATTATTTATAAGGCCAACCGCAGTGCATGGTGAGTCTGTGTCTGAAGACGGGAAGACCACAGCTGTGCCTGCTGCCTTGCTGCCTACAATCGTATCACCGCCATCAGCTCCAGTTCCCCAACCCTCATACATACATATATTTATTTGTAGTAATGTCTATATATATATATATAGGTACATATAAACATATATACATGGCACGAAAAATATATGTATATAAAGGGACAAGAAATGCACTCGGTAAGCGTTGGCTTCAAATTTGATTACATACATACACTTCGGTCCGGTTGCGATGAAGGAGTATTTATGTATGTATGAACGACTTCAATTTGTATATATGCATATACATACATATCATCAGTAGGTGGATGCTGTGAGGAAAGGGGTGCTGTAAGCGCATGAACATGCATACATAAATACAAAAACATGCATATATTCGAAGGAACTTTTTTCACCTGGCATCTACGTACACGTAGGATCGAAATTTTTATATTCCGTATTTGAAATTTGCTTGACTATTATAGCTTAATTTATAGGACTTAATTTATGCTTAAATAAGGTGTCCCAAAATTACAGCAAGATGTAAATTTTTTACTAATTGAAGATCTGTATCTCAAATGACACTAGAATTAAATTCTACGGGTTTGTTAATATCAGAAATTTCCGCATTTAATGTGGACGCATCATTTTACGTTAAGGGTCCATTTTTAGTAACCCCAAGCTGTCATCTGTCAATTTATTTTTTCTTTTTAGTGTGCCAACTCTTTACTGCACCAATATATGTCGATTGTTAAGATTACTTTCACAATGATCAGCTGATTCAGAATTTGGTATTTTAGTATTTTATATCTGTAATTGCAATGAATACCCAGAAATTCAGTTATTGTGAAACTGTAATGGTTAGAAAACTGTGATTGAATAGGTTTTGGATTTGTATTTTTATAAATATTGTAATATAATTTATTATATATACCTACCTATATTTACCTATCATATGAATTTAATTTAATGTGAAAAACGAATACCTATACCTAAAATTTAAAGGAAAATGATGGTAGTCAATGTGGCTTGACTATATTAAAATACATCATTTGCAGCCCTATTAACCGCAATTCTCACGCATCGATATTGATACACTTGACACCTCCTTTTTTTACTGGTTGTTGTAGTTGTTGTTGAATTAAGTGATGGGCATATTATGGGCTTAATTATTGATACTATCCAAGCCGCAATAGCACGGGCCAACTAAATACACATACTGCACACAGTTTTTATGAATTTGTGGTTAATCCAGCTGTTGAAAAACTTTTGGTATTTCAATACTCTTAGGCAAGCCCGGATTAAAGTAAAATGCCGCGCTTATTATGAATTTTTATCCATTGTATATTACATAAATGTAATGTAAATGTAACGGGTGATTCATTAAGAAGTTTCTTTTTTTTTAACAAATAAAAAATAATTAATGGAACTGCATGGTGGAATTTTTATACTAGGCCGAAAGATTAATCCCTCTCTTTCAAATGTTGGCCGCGACTACTCTGTAAATGATCCATTCGGAAGGTCCAATTTTCGATCACTTTTTCCAGCATTTCTACCGGTATCGCGCGAATTACATGAGTAATGTTGGCTTCCAAGTCTTGAATTGAAGCTGGGCTGGGCAACAAAGGGCTTTTGATTTCACGTAACCCCATAGGAAGAAGTCTAGTGGTGTGATATCACATGACATCGGCGGCTAGTTGACAGGTCCGGAACGCGAAATAAGCTGCTCAATAAAATGATTTTTCAATAATGCAATTGTTACGCGCGTTATGCTTGCGAATTGGGAGATGTTGTTACGGAATGAGTCTTTCCACAATTATGGATTATAATTATAATAATTTGTTAAACAATTTTTAGCAAAAACAGGTCAAAAAAAAACCTCTTAATGAATCACCCGATATTGAAATTACACTACACACTAATTTTCATTTATTTCCCCCCGCTGAATCCAAAAATCAAATTTGAACCCTTGATGATTTTTGGGTTCAGTCGTGTGAAATGCAATAGAATTAGCTGTTTTCAGCCCCGAAACATTTGCAACATATAAGCATAAAAATTTTAAAACTCTGTTCATGGTGCAATAATATAAGGTGAGTGCATAAGTCCGTTTGTTCACTTGAAAGGGCCTTAAACAAAGTGAGCTTTTGAATTTCGACAGTTAAACCCATGGAATATTAATTTATTTTAAAACCATTTTAGTGAGAATCTGCTCGTCGAACGAGAAGATTAAATTTTAAAATTCCAACAAGTTTCCTTTGTTCTTGCTCTCATTTTTTTTAAATGAACTTGTTCATTTCATTATTCATTGTTCTCAGGGCCTTAAGTTCCGCTATTACACTCACCTTATATTATTACACCATGACTCTGTTCATAAAGCTGTTGTTTTATTATATTATATTTAAAACAGCCATCGCACATTAAGCTTTACAAGAGACAAGAGCTTATAAGTTTTTTCATTCGTGTTGCTCTGCCAGAAATAGAAGTATTCAAAAAAAAACGTTTATCGTGTCTCTTTCTGGTTCATGAACAAATTAATATAACAATGGCTTGATTATTTTTTTAAATATTAATTTCTATTTAAAATTGTGCCAATGGCACATAGTGAACACACCTTTTTAATTCTTTGTTACTTGTGAATTTACATATTTCGTTAACTTTAAAGTCGGTATACGGACGATAATTTCGCGTGCTAACGTTGAACCTTGACCAAAGCGGGAAGAGTATGCAGTAGTTCTATTCTAATGGGCATTAAACGCTGCGCTGTCTTCCGGAATCAGATGGTTTTGGAGTTGCAATGTGTTAGTGGCTTAGCAAATGACGGGGCTTTTATAAGTCTAACTTTGAAACAAGACCAGTATCTAAATTGGGAGGTTTCTACAATATTTTTCCTTTTTATTTCCTTACATTTACAATTCTTTTTATATGTTTTTCAATTACACACAATGGGACGTGAAAGTGATGGGGAATAAGTGAGTATGAGGTATTGTTAGGTGAAGGTAGTAGAATACGAAAAGAAATAGTTTCACGCACGGCATATAAAAAAATTTTAAATTTGTAAACTAGTGTTGTAGACCAGTTTTCCGTAGGTACGCTTTCTTCAAACTTCAATTCTTTCAAGACTTTGTAGCGTAATCGAAGCCCAATGAAGAAGTCGCATAGCTAACATTTGTAAATTTACCATGTTAGAAATAAAATTCATCCATATTCTAATTTGTTCAATTTTTCTTAACTAATCAATATAACAATCCAAATTCTTGGATTTCGGTTTTTACTCGCATTTAAGTTTCTCGGCAATGTATTTTTTCAAATTAATGTTTGGAAAATAAGATTTAATCTATAAATCATTGAATATAACTATACTTTCTTTCTACTTTCTTAAAAAAAAGTACCAAGGATAAGGAAAAATTTTGTTCTTGCAAAAAATTTCAGCTGAACATTTAAACTGAATTTTATATATGCTATTTTTTATGCTATTTTTATTTTGCAAAACCAACACAATAAAAGTGGGATCTCCAATTATACAAAAGTTACCGTCAATAAACGATTGGGTAACTAGAAAAAATTAATATAACAAGAAATCTTAGAGCTACGAAGGTGATTTGGGGCTTTTTGTTCATTTTAATCGAAAACAAGAGTACAAAATGAAATCTTATAGCAAGAAAAGAGATTCGGGGATTTTTATTAATGTTTAATGGAGTTCTATCAAAAACAGTCAAAAACGTAATTAAAAAAAGATTTTGGAAATTTTGTTGAAAACCAACAATCATTCTTATCAGTTGGGAACCTTGTTTTAGAATAAATATTAATATCTGGCGCCCTATTAAAGCCCTAGGCTAACGGTACATTTTTTTCTGTGCGCAGCGCAAAGAGATTTATTAAAGGTTAACACGTTAAAAAAAGGAATAAGACTACATGTTTTATTAATTTTTTTCCAGCATTAAAATATTTAATAAAATAAAATAAAGATTACAAGAGCCTTTTTTTTATTTATTGATTGTGAACTCATCGATCAATGATGATAATAATTTATAATATAGAAAAGAATGTACCAAGTAATGGTAGACTAGAAAAAAATTATTCAACGTATTTCATTAATTTAAAAATATAAATTCTTAGGTACCTACGTAAATAGAATTATAACGCCTCAAGTTTATATGAACAGATATACCAAAATGAGTACTTCACAATATAACTAATTGAAAATTTCTAATTTTTCGAAGTCAATTTATAAAAACGCTTTTAAAAAACTACCAACAGTTTTTTGTTAACACTTTATTGACCAAATAATTTTTTTGCGAACCGGTTTTTATACCATTGCCATTTTATCGGTACAGTAGGCAAGAGTGAGTTTAGAGTTTTTCTGTTCTTTTGTGTGACGTTTACTTTTTTCGCATGCTTTAGTGTTTGGGTGGAATTGTTTTGTTGTATGTCTTAAGTGTGTGCGTGTGTGTGGTCGAACTATTTGGACAACAGAAAAAAACTGGTTAAATAAGAGGAGGAGCTTATAATCATTTCAAAATGGCGCAGTAATGCACAAACTACTATCACCATTATAAAAATAACAAATTTAGCTTAACGTTAACACATTCGAATAGACATATAAACTTTTTGTCCTATTTGCACTCCACATTAAAACTTTTGGGGTTTTAAAAGAGTAGCGGCTATAAAAAAACATTAAAAAAATCAAAATGGCCGATTTATTTAAAATTCAGTTTTAAATGTTTGGGTGTACTTCCAAATGTGATGAAATTTGGTATTCTTATGTATTTTGATGCCCTGATTATGAAAATCATAGTGAAAACTGGCGCAAATTTCATTTTCATGAAAAACCAAAAAAAAATCAAAAAACTTTTTTTTCTTTTTTTTTCGAAAAATTTTGAAAATTTTTCGATACAAACCTTTAGATCAACCTAAAATATATCTTTTTTGTGCTATTACGTTTTTTCGTATCTATAATAGCTTTCGAGAAAATATCCAAAAACCACAAATACAGCGAATTTTAATAAATTTGATAAAATTATTTATTTTATAAACAAATTACCCAAGTGGCCCCAAGGCACTATTCTATAGTCTTCTGGGTTAAATTGGTCTCCATGGCTAAAACGCCTCCATAAAAAATACTGAAATATACCAAATTTATTAAAATTCGCTGTATATGTGGTTTTTGGATATTTTCTCGAAAACTATTATAGAAACGAAAAAATATATTTTTCCAAAATCAAGAAAAAAGATTTTTGAGTTTTTTGGTCATCATAAAAATGAAATTTGCGCCAATTTTTATTATGATTTTCGTAATCAGGGCATCAAAATACAGAGGTATACCAAATTTCCTCACAATCGGGGGTATGTACTATTCGGAAGTATATCCAAATGTTTACTTGTAGTTGCAGTGTTAAAAAAAAAAAAACTATAATCAAATGTTTTTTTTTTAGACTTGGTAGAAATAATTTCTTTTGTACATAGTAATTATTGAAGAGTCTCATTAAGCACATTTAGGTAGTATTTTTATTGTAAATATTTATTTGAAAAAAGAAAAAAATTGATAACCCTGGAATTTGGGATGTGTCCTTTTGGATCCATTAGGGCAAATAGAAAAAAAAACCAAATAAAAATTAAATTCCCTCTAGTATTATTCGAAGTTTTTACGAATGGCAAAAAATTAATTTTGAATTTTCTAGGGCTTTTAAATGAATTTCTTTACAAAAAAGTAAATAATTATTAATTATTTTAATTTAAAAACTTTCCTTTTGTATATTTAATTACACTGAAAAAAAAATAGAAAATTATTTTTATAAAAAGCAGGGACATGAACATGAGGCCAAAAATTGTTCTCGGGCAATTTAACCTTTTTCAAAGTGGTCAGAATGCCGTCATTTATTTTGGGCTCTTCTGATCTCTTTTTAATCAGTCACATTGCCAGAAATCGATTTTGATTTTCCACTGCCGAAGCTTGTTTTGGGCATTCTGCTCTGTTTTTGGTCGGTCAGATTGCCCAAAATCGATAACATGGCTATGCTGTTGACAACTGTGACTGTAAAAAAAAACATCTTCAACAAGCTGGGGCATTATTTTTGATTTTTGTGTTTTTGGCGGCAATTTTAAAATTAAACCTGAAGAAATTATATTGTACACAAGCAAGAAGAATACTAGTTTTAGATTACGTTTTATTTGAATTTAGACCACAACGACCGCTAAAACGATAAGTTATTTTTTTTCTAGAAATAATGTTACCGTTACCGCTTATTTATACCTACCAAGGTGCAACCAATTTTGAATGTATTTTTTTTCGATATATGTTGGACAAACTTCCGAAAAGCCATAGCTCTGGTTTTAATCATTTTATTTTATTTTGATGCGCCGATTACGAAATTAAAGTGAAAATAGGGGCAAGATTAATTTTCATAATTAAAACCTATAAATATCAAAACATTTTTTAAGTATTGTTGATATATCGTTCCTGTTGCTATGGCAATTGAGTCACAGCTGCGTGACTAATAAAATCTACGTTACTTATCGCCATCGCTACTTTTGTAATTTAGTCGAATGAATTTATTTTCTTATCGCGTATATCGATTGCTTTATCGACTGTTTCTCAGTTGTATTTAAAAGCAACCCTTATATAGTATACATATAATTTTTTTGGCTGAATCTTTATTTTATGCGAGTTGTCAAAATATTCTACTTAAAACGACACTACATAGTTTGGCGTGATAATTTTATTGAACCCAATGCGATATGCAGAATGCCTTAGTAACAATTAATAAATAAAACCGCCCCCGCCGTAGTTTCTCGCGGAAGTGGGACGGAAAGTAAAACGCAAAGATTTTGTGGTTCAATCTGCCTCTGCCTCTGCCTGCTACCAACGCAAAAACAATGGCAACGTTGTGCCAAAGCCAAAAATGGATCAGGGCTATATTAATTCAGTTACCGTTGTTGCTTATTATTATCATCAACATCAACTCAATTAATTGTGCAAATGTAGCAGCAACAAAAACTAAATCTCCTTCCGCCACAGAACCTCAATTATTCATATCCAATGATATAGTGGCACAGTTCAGTCTGCCGTCCATTACTGGAGGATCCGCTGATGGTGCCGGCATATTATTGTCCACCACCTCAACTGTGGCAAACTTTGTGAATCGTACAACGGCCTCATCCATTCCCATAAATACTCAATCCAAAAACTATTTTTCGCATCTCAGTTTCGATTTGAAACAAAATAAATTGTATGCTGGCGCTACCAACAAAATACTGCAGCTAAATGAAAACTTGCGCGTACTCTCTCAAGCAATGACTGGCCCCAAGCACGATGCTCCCCAATGTCATGCTGGTGGGTGTGCGGATGATGTGGAAACCACTTTGGTCAACAATTACAATAAAATATTGGTCGTTAGCTATGCGCACAATGATGGAATACTCATAGCATGTGGCAGTATACGACAAGGTAAATATAATCAAACTTAAAAGTGTTAACTTTGATCTAAAAATAGCTAATTTCCTAAATCGTATTTAAAATTGATGTAGGTACAATTAATAGCTACTTAATATAAATGTAATCAATAATTATAGACAATTTAGTAATTATAAAAAACTTTTAGCGAAAACATCTCACAGTTGCAAAAGAAATTTCTACTTAAGTTTTATTCCTGCAAGCGTTTTTTTTTCATTCTGAATGAATATATAAAATAATAAAAAAAATAGAAATAGCTGAGACCAAGAAGATTGCACAATTTGGAAAGGATTGCAAGAATATTGCCAAATAAATGGTATAGTTTTTTTTATTCCGAATAAATCTTTAAAATACTTAATATATATATTTCAACATTCCGGAAGGTAGGCTTTTAATATTTAATTCAATTTATTATAAAATTAAATTAAATTAATTATTGAAAATGATTATTGGATGGTTTTTTGTTTTTTTTTTTCAAGGTGCCTGTGAAATATATAATCTACAAAGATTTCCATCCGCCCAGCAATTTATTGCAGTGCCATTAGCGGCCAACGATGAATATGCCTCGACATATGCCTTTGTGGGCCCAGCCCGTTACTCGTGGAAAGAGGAAGACATTTTATATGTAGGAACAACATTTACCAATGTGGGTGATTATAGACATGATGTGCCAGCGATATCTTCGCGTCGTTTGGATGATTTAAATTATGCCGAATTTTCGATACAACAGTCGATAATTAATATTGATGTAAAGTATAGGGATCATTTTTTAGTGGATTACGTTTACGGATTCAATTCATCGGAATATGCATATTTTGTGCTTGTGCAGAAAAAGTCTCACTTGGCCGATGAAAATGGTTATATAACGCGATTGGCAAGGATTTGCATAACGGATCCAAATTATGACAGTTATACGGAAATAACCATACAATGTACGGCCACAGATGATCAATTGGACTATAACATTTTGAGAGATGCAAAAATTACGCATGCCAGTCAAAAATTAGCCCATCAAATGGGCATTAAACGAGATGATCATGTTTTGGTAACAGTTTTCTCGCCCTCTAAAGAAATTACTGATCAACCAGCTGATAAATCGGCCATGTGCATTTATAGTCTCAAGGATATCGAAGATGCTTTCATTGAAAATATTCACATGTGCTTTAATGGCACCATCAAGGATCGCAATTTGGGTTATATTTCTGGTACTATAAATGATGGACGTTGTCCGATTGTCGGTTCATTGGGCAACATTTATAATTTTTGCCATGTGGGCTTAAAAATAAGCGGAGTGGCACCAATTACAACACAGGCGCTTTTCCATTTTGCGAATGTATCGGTGACTTCAGTTACGGCAACCACAACTGGACCGCACTCTTTGGCATTTTTGGGCACCAATGATGGTCGAATTAAAAAGGTTTTATTATCTGGACAAAATCCTGGCGAATATGAAGAAATTATTGTTGATCCTGGTAATCCAATATTACCCAATACAATGATGTCACCTAAAAAGGATTTCTTGTATGTTTTATCTAAGCGCAAAATAACTAAACTCAAAATCGAGCATTGCTCAATATATGCCAACTGTTCCGCTTGTCTGGAATCCCGGGATCCATTCTGCGGTTGGTGCTCTCTGGAAAAACGTTGCACAGTCCGTTCCACTTGTCAGAGGGATACATCGGCTTCTCGATGGCTTTCATTGGGTAGTGGGCAGCAGTGCATTGATTTTGAATCAATATTACCGGATAAAATACCCATTACGGAGTTAAGTCAAGTCCAATTGGTGATTCGAACATTACCGGAGCCATTTAATGCCAAATATCGTTGCGTTTTTGGCAATTCCACCCCCATTGATGCTGAAATTATGGAAAATGGTTTAGCCTGTGCCACTCCGCCATTAGAACAACGTCCAATTATCGCTAATAATATGGATCATGTGCTGGTACCGTTATCCGTGCGTAGTTCCGAAACAAACAAGGATTTTGTGTCGCGTTCTTTTGCCTTTTTTGATTGCTCGCATCATCAAATATGCCAGGCTTGTGTACGGAGCAATTGGGGCTGCAATTGGTGCATATTTGATAATAAATGTGTACATAAATCGGAGCAGTGTCGTAATATGGAAAATGCCATTAGTTTAATGGGACAGTGTCCACATTTGAAGCGTAATCGTGAGCCCATTTTGCTGCCCGTTCGCGTACCCAAAGAGATACGTTTAGAAATTGAGAATTTACCCAAGCCAAAGAGTGCACATTCTGGTTTTCTGTGCAACATTCAAATTGAAGCGGCCCAAATGCTTTTGCCTGCCCGCATTGAGTCCAATAAAATTGTAGTGTGTGAGAAAACTGAGTATTTCTATGAGACAAATACACATGACTATGAGGCAAAAGTGGATATAACATGGAATAGACAGCATTATGTGGATACGGCCACTGTCATTTTGTATAAATGCAATGTTTTGGGCTCTCATCGCGATCATGCCGATTGCAGTTTGTGTGTTACACGTGATGCCAAATATCAATGCGCTTGGTGTGGTAATTCGTGTGTTTACAATGAAACTTGTGTGGGAATGGCTGCTCCCGCACCAGAATTAACAGAGAATGCAAATTCGTGTCCACGTCCCAGAATTGATATAATTAAACCCTTGTCCGGCCCTATCGAGGGCGGAACTTTGGTCACAATTGAGGGCAGTAATTTGGGCATACGTGAAGAAGATGTGCGTGGCAAAATATCTATTGGTGGTATACCCTGTGAGCTAATTAATTATCAAATATCTGTAAAAATTGAATGCCGCACTGGCAAGGCCAATTATGAAATGTCTGCACCCATTAAAGTCATTAACGAGGCTGGTTACACCGAGTCCAGTGTTCAATTTCATTTCAAGGATATACAATTAACTGGCTTATATCCAACAATTGGGCCAAAATCGGGTGGAACACAATTATCTTTGATGGGAAAATACTTAAATATTGGCTCAAATATCAAAGCATTTTTGGATGAATACGAATGCCATTTAAATGTTAGCCAGGCCTCATCGTCTCGTTTAACGTGTACAACCTCAGAGGCCACACAGCCGGAACCAATACGCACTTTACGCTTGGCTGTGGATGGAGCCAATCGAACTTTTACATGTCAGCAAGGAAACATGGGCATTTCAACGACTCCTTTACGTGGCAATTATGCCTATCATTATCATTTGCCACCGTTACTGCGACCCTGTTCTATATTCAATTATACCCAGGATCCTAGAATAATGCAAATAAAACCATTGCGCAGCTTCATCAGCGGAGGACGCATACTCACCGTACATGGCATGTACTTGGATTCGATACAAAAACCCGAACTAGAGGTCTACTTTGATACGGAACGAGTGAATCGCAGTTCTTGTGTGGTCATTAATACCAGTCAAATGGAGTGCCCATCTCCGCCAGTTAATTTGAAATTTCACTTGCTTAAAAATGTATTTCAAGAGAGCAGCAAAAAAAGTAAAAGATCTTTTAATGACAATTTTCATATGTATACAACAGTAAGCAACAACAATGAGCACAAGGATATTGCAGCCTTTGTCAAGGAGCGAGAGACACAATTGAACTTACAGCTCAGTTTTGTTATGGACAATGTGCATTTGGTTAGAGACTTAAACAAATATTTTCATGATATACGCAGCACAATCGTTTATGTGGCAGATCCCAATTACTTTACCTTTTCCAGCGATGATGGCATTAAATTATACAAAGGCGACACTTTGGTTATCGAAGGTGAACATTTAAATTTGGCAGCTGATGAATATGATGTAAATGTAACAATTGGTACATCACAATGTAATATTACCAGTTTGACCCTCTCACAGCTTTTATGCATACCGCCCGAAAAGCAGCCAGCATCTACCGATGAAAATGGCATTGAACAGACAATTGATTTGCCACTAGTTGTGGTCAAAGTGGGCAGAAGTTTGCGCTTTGTCATTGGTCATTTGAGATATGATTTAAATAAGCCATATACATTTTCCCAAGCTGTGCTGGGTATCATTTTAACTGTCATAGTTCTAGTCATTGTTTTGGTAATTGTTTTGATCATATTTCGTAGAAGATCCACCCAAGCGGAGCGCGAATACAAACGCATACAAATTCAAATGATTACGCTCGAAAGCAATGTGAGATCAGAGTGTAAGCAGGCCTTTGCAGAGCTGCAAACAGATATGACCGATTTGACTGCAGATTTGGAAAGCACTGGAATACCCACATTAGATCATGTTAATTATATTATGAAGGTATTCTTTCCCGGCGTCTCGGATCATCCCATATTAAATTCACCCAAATTGCGTGGAAATAGCCCACATACTAATTACGATGCTGCCATGATGCAATTCGAGCAGCTAATAAGCAATAAATACTTTGTTCTTGCATTTATTGAAACCTTGGAGGGTCAAAAATCGTTTAATATACGTGACAAAGTCAATGTTGCCTCACTGCTTATGATTGTCCTAATGAATAAAATGGAATATGCCACGGAGATATTAAAATCATTGCTATTGAGGCTTATAGACAAATCTTTGAGTAGCAAACATCCGCAATTAATGTTGCGCCGTACTGAAAGTGTTGTCGAAAAGATGCTGACAAATTATTTAGCAATTTGTATGTACGATTATTTGAAAGAATATGCCGGCTCCAGTTTATTTCTACTTTTTAAAGCCATCAAGCATCAAGTGGAAAAGGGACTAGTCGATGCTATTACAAATGATGCACGTTATTCCCTTTCCGAAGATCATTTGCTTCATGAACAGATTACACATTCCGTTGTCATTTTACATATACTCCAGGATGATCTCGATGAGAAAGTGCAGTGTCGTGTGAATGACTGGGATACCATATCGCAGGTTAAGCTTAAAATACTCGATGCCATTTTCAAAAACACGCCATTTTCGATGCGCCCTTCCGTTCAAGAGGTTGACCTCGAATGGAGACATGGTCGTGGTGGTCATTTGACCTTGCAGGATGAGGATCTCACCACAAAAACGATAAATGGTTGGAAACGTCTTAATACTTTGGCTCACTATGGTGTCAAGGAATCGGCCGTAATGAGTCTTATTGCCAGGCAAACTGATGGCTTTAATATGCCGTACAGTAAGCAACAACATCCACCTTATCACAATTGTAAGTTTTACATAATTAACAAGAATAGTTTAAAAAGTAATCCAATTTTTTTAATTTACACAAATTTTAAACTTGAAACTTCAACGAATTAAAGCAAAAACGATTACTTTTTGAATATATAACACATATATACCTGTATTATCATTATAAGTTTATTTTTGCCATTTTATTTGTGTACCTATTTAATACAATTTATTTTAATACATTTATTTTTTTTTTCATAAGTTTATGTAAAATTAAAAAATGAAATGCAATTTTTTTTTTTTAACAACTTAAACCATATAAAAAAAAATTAATTTCAGTTTAATTTTAGAACTATTAATATATTAATTTAAAAAGGTTTGGCATAATTTTTAAAGATTTTCAAAAATATGTTATTGTAATTAGCGTAAATACAAATTATGAGCTAATTGTGAAAGTTGAAAATTTTACATTAATTGAAATTAATACGAATGTTTTAATTATTGTTTTATATTTATTTTATATTTACAGTTTATTATATTAATAACTCGCAGAGTCATATAATAATTAACAACGAAGTGGAGTCGGGACTGCAGCAACCGCGTCTATATCACTTGGTAAAACCAATAGTTCCCGATCATTTTATGAATATAAAAAATACGGCCATTTCTGGCGGCAATCTGACCATACCAAGCTCCGGAATCGGTTTAGGTGGAAACACTGCAATTGGCATTGGTATGGCTAACGAAAGAGTTAATAAAACAATACCTGAAGTATATTTGACGCGTTTGCTGGCTACAAAAGGCACAATACAAAAATTTGTTGACGATTTTTTTGCCACAATTTTGACTGTCAATGAGGAATTGCCACCAGCGGTTAAGTGGCTCTTTGACCTACTTGATGAGGCGGCACGCCGTCATGATATTGGCGATTCAGATATATTGCATGCTTGGAAATCAAATAGCCTCCCGCTACGTTTCTGGGTGAATTTCATAAAAAATCCAGACTTTATATTTGATGTCAATAAAACATATACTGTGGACAGTTGCCTAAGTGTTATAGCACAAACGTTTATGGACGCTTGCTCAACTACGGAGCATCGATTGGGTAAAGATTCACCATCGAATAAGCTCCTTTTTGCTAAAGTAAATATTAGATGGAAATGTACGTATATTAACAATTAATTAACGATTAACGTTTCGCTTTTAGGATATACCGCAATACAGAAAAATGGTCAAGGAATTTTATCGCGATGTTTCTCGTTTACCACAGATCAGTGATCAAGAAATGAGCACAGCTATGCAACAAATATCAGTGCAACAGAATGAAGAGTTTGACACTATTTCAGCATTAAAAGAACTTTATATTTATATAACAAAGTACAAGGAGCAAGTAAGTTGATTTAGCAAATAAAAGAAAATTTATTTTTTAAAATAGATGAGCGCCTACATTGTACCATGGAAACAATAAAAAATTAATATTGATTTAAATTCACATTTAGCTTTTAAACAGATTAACGTTAAAAGTTTTAATACATAACTATTATTTTTTTATTTAGGTAATGAATGCCCTCGAGTCTGATATAAATTGTAAAAAAATGCATTTATCTCACAAACTGGAAAATGTGGCATGCACACTTGATGGCGATGACATTTCAAACTGCTGACAAGAATATTTAAGTTTTACGGGACTAAATATTAATAATTTCATCGAAATTTGTTCTTTTTTTTAATTAACAAAAAGATAGAATTATTATTAATTTGTTCTACTTAAGAATAGTGCCCACTGTACTACTACTTGGTGCCTGAATGACTGTTTTTTGTAGATTATTTAATATATAAAAATTTTGGCATTTGCAAAAAGAAAAGCAAAAATAAGGTGCCATTTATTAACACAACTAGACATTCATCATATTATACCATATAGAATTAATATTGGTGTACGTAATTACGCTTCAATACGAAAATGATTGCATTGCATAATTCAAAGATAAAAAGGACTTTAATGTACAGCAAAATTTCCTTCAAACATGATCAAACGAGATTTAACATAGGTACTCTATAATAAAATCGGAATTCAAACAAATTATAAAATAAGGCATATTTATTATTTATGTATATTTAATTTGCCGTGTTTTAGTAAACGCACATTTCTGCGATATCCGTTTTCATTCCATATGCGAGCCTTTGATTACTTTGATTCTGTTAAATAACACTAGCTTACACGATTTATACATATACCTGGAGGGAAACCAATTTTTTTTGTATTCTACCATCTTGTCAGGTTTTTTCAACGTATTTAATTGAAGTTTTTGAGCACCATACAAAGACGTTTTTGTGTTAAATACGACGGGTAACCACGGGTACTCGCTAACCAAACTATCATTTTTCATAGATTTTGGGGTGGAGAACTCTAAACTAATTTCTATCTCTCTCCATTTAGACGGAATAATTCTTTAAAAAACGATTCATTTTTCAGCCTACTGCATAAATAAGTAGGAGATAGTAATACTTTTGTATAGGAGAAATTAAAAATATTTTGATAAATGGAGGATGGTAAAAATTGGATTAGATTTGTTTTTGGATTCTCCAAAATCTATAAGAAATGATAGTTTGGGTTGCGAATACATCTCTTGTAAGGAACTGCAAAACTTCAAATAAATACGCTGAAAAAACCTGATGTGATGGCGAAAAAGTGAGTATGACGTATTGTTAGTTGAAGGTAGTAAAATACGAACAAATTATTTTCCCACCAGTTATAAGATAAAAGTTTACATTTGTAACCTAGTGTAATTAATCAAAAATCGAAATAATATATAAAATTATCAGTTAAATGCCACAAAAATTGTAAAAGAATAACGAATGTAACCAAATTTTCTTAAAATTTTTTTTTGTTATTTTCATTTGATATTTACTTTCAATACGGAAGGAAACTGACAAAATTTGTGCGTTTTAAAACTAATTAACTAAAAATTCGCGTTCACCGTTAATCAGAACACGGGTCGATTTTTAATTATCCGCATTTTTTTTTAAATTTACATAAGTCTTATAAATTTATATAATAGATATTTAATTTACTTCCTTTTATCATTCGAATATAATTTTTCAGACAATTTTAGAAAGTAGAATAGTTTGAGGTCAATGCATTTAATTAAAGTTTGGGAACTCAAAATTGATTTTCTCAATTCACAAAAAATTTACAAAATAGAAGAAATGAAAGTCAAATTTTTTGGGTCAGCAAATTTTTCTAATTTTGTAAACTAGTTTAAATTAATTATAGGAATATGTCGCAATAGTTCTTGAATCGGTTTGAAAAAAAAAAACTATTTTTGGCAGCTTTTAAATCTTTATGAAAAAATGAATTTCATTAAACGTATAAAAATGATTTGTTTTATTTAATTTTTTTTTTAAATAACCCCACATAAATTAAGTTTCGCAATTATGAGCATAGTATTTTTAGAACATGTGATATGTATTATGATAAGAAGATCTTTCCGATTACACAAGTTGTGCTTCATTTTAATTTGCAGAATAATCATACCTACATACTATATCTAAATATTTTGATATTGCTCAAAAATATAAGTAATTAATTTGAATCTAAAACGTAATCATACTTCACTCCATTTAATAAATGAATATTTTGAGTCTGCAACATACATAATATGTAAAATGTACATATAAAATAAGAAAAATTGACTCTTAATCTATTTAAATATTTAGGCTAAATCATTCCGCAGACAACTTTCAATTTTTAATTCGAAACCCAATTTTTTTTTGTCAGCCTGCACATTGTTAAAAAACATTAAAAATGATTAATTATTAGATGGGCACCCGATTTCATGTCTACAGATATAAAAGAAATGAATGAGACAGGCGTACATATAATTAATCATACACATATATAAATAATTGATACATGTATACATAGCATATAGATTATATTTAGAATTTTTCAAAAATGTTTTTCAAAGGACATATTAAACTTAATAATAATGACATGTATAACTAATAAGTCACAAATAAAAACAAATAAATAAACAATAAACTATTTTTGAATAAAGTTGAAAATGCTCTTCAATTTTGACATCAAGTAAATTGCATACAATGCATTGAATTATAACTGGCGACTGGGGGAACGTTATACAATGTCTTTGTTGATTACAAATGGTGGGAATCACGCTCTGATATCCCCAATTAGAGTTACGCTCCATTTCATCCACAAAACCCAATATGTCCAGATGATGTTATCAGTAGAGCAACATACTTTAGTTCAGGTATTTCATTAAAGACCCCAAAGAAATTTTGCTAACCTTAGTGACTGTAGCTGGAGCGATCTCAGGAATTTTCTTCTACTGGTGTTGAGAGCTGGGTAGTATAACAGGTGTTCGAGGTTCTCTGCCTCCTGTTCGTGTTTGCAACTTCAGCAACTGATGTTATATGGTGTCCTGTTAACGTTGCTGTACGTTTTCTGATATCCTTTCGATTCTTGAGAAGGACATCCTTATTAACAAAAAAATACGAAACACTTTAATATAACTATAATTTCATCCAAAATAAACCTTTTTCGTTAAATCAATGTTGTTTATATTTAAAAATGCAAGCGAATGGTAAATCCGTTTTAGCAGTTGCATGTGAGCCAAGAGGCCCGTAGGCAAGTAGTAAATTAAGTTCAAAAAATTAACACTTACATCTCTTACAAGAATTTTCAGTTCAGATAATTAACTAAAAAAAAAAAAAAAATATAGAAAAAGTTAACTTCGGGGCGCCGAAGTTTACATACTTTTTTCAATTAGATTTCGGGATCAGTTAGAGTTGCGTTCCAATTGGATTTGTATCTAACTGATACAAATTGGGATTTTACTGATCGTTTGTATGACAGCTATATGATATAGTGGTCCGATCCGGCTGGTTCCGACAAATGTCTCATTGGACCATACTAGAAGCCTTGTCACCAAGTTTTATCACGATAGCTTTAAAACTGAGGGACTAGTTTGCATACATACAGACGAACGGACAGACGGACAGACAGACGGACATGGCTAGATCGACTCCTCTAGTCCCCCTGACCAATTTTAGGTAACTTTGGGGGGTCTACGACGTCTCCTTCTATGTGTTACTAACTTCGTGACAAAATGCATATACTTTTTTTGAAAAAAGTAAAAAATAAAAATATTTTAAGTTTAAATATTCTCACACTTGAAATTAAATATTAAAATAGTTATTTCGACTCTTTTCTTTAAGTTTTTTTTTAACTACTTTATCTTGCTTTTCGAATTCATTTTCTTCATTTCCTTCATTCTTTTACTTATTCAATACCGCTACCTGCACACCTCTATTTTTTACAATAGTAAGTTGTGCTTAAATAATCAAATGTCATTGATTGGTAACAAGGCAGGCTCCTATTGTTGGGCTTATTACTGTTTTTCTGTATTTTACCTGCTTTTTTAGGTTTTTTTTTTTATTATAGGCTACTTACAGGCGGCACAAAATTTATTAAAACGCCATGCAAAAACATCCCACATTTAATGTAAAAAACACGTTTTGTATGGAGCTCAAAAACTTCAATGTAGTACACTAAATCTAGGGGTGGTAATGGGTGTGTTCAGTTCAAGGCAAAGTCACATGTCGTGGACACACCAAGTCGACTCATAGGCGTAATCCCAGTTGGGTGACCGCCCTCTCTCCTAGGAGAGGGCTTCCGCGTGGTACCACCTGGAAACGTAGTACCTACGGCTAATTTGAGCGGCAGAAATTTCCCATGCCTCCCAATCCGTTTTATAAATCCTTTGTTTACCCACCCTTCTCCGAGACCTGGGGAAGAGTCTTTAAACGGCCTCCCATCAAGCCAGTGGTGTGCAGATCACCGTGCCACCTGGCTTAAAGGTTTGCAGCTGAGGGGTAAATCCAGCTGTGTTCGTATGGTTCCGTCATGGGAGCCAGGCACGCACACGACGTACCCATTAGGGAGACTGAGCCTTGCCGTGTGTGGTAGGGGGCGCTGCCACGGTCGACCCTCGCTGAGGAAGCCCCCAATATTAACCCGAGCCCGTCGCGCTTGCCCTGTCGAGCAACACGGGTGATTATGATATTAAAAAATGAACCCACTATCTCCAGTTTCGGACCTCTCGGGAGAGGTTAGCTCCCAAAACTTTTTGGAATTCGACGAAGATGAGCTTTTGTGTTCAAGCCAGGACACAATAGTTTCACCGAACCCGTCGCGCAGTGCTATGACCAGCACTCCCCAACCGTCAGCGAAGATGGATGAGTCCCTCACCCATCAGCAACGTAGCGCACAATATAGCCACGCCTGCTTCATTTTGAGTAAGATCTCAAAAAATGAAGCAGATGGCGGACCCACGGGATGTAGCTGATAAACTCCGATACCAGTCGGTCATCGAGGATTTTGTGCGCTACAAGCTCGAGAATCCAGAGGCGTTTCAACTTCCTAAGGCGATACGTGATCGCTCACTGGAGCTGAGCGATAGTGCGCCAAAGAGAGCTAAAGATGCTCTAGGGGCCCCCGCCCTGTTTCTTCTGCCAAACAAGGTGCCAAGAAATTCAGCGAAGTGGCTAAAAATGACCTGGCGATGGCCTTAATCGACGACCTGCACGAAAACGGCGTCTTCTGGCAGAGAAGTGGGAGGAGATTGAGACCAAGTTATCCGATTTGGTTATGGACAGAGTCCTAAACAAACCGGATGGTCCAATCCTTTCCTTCGACTCTTCCGACTTGGTGAGAGGCCACCGGGTAATTAAATGCGTAGACGAGAGCTCTAGGAGCTTCCTGGCAGAGTGTGTCAGCAAGATTGCGGATATATGGGATGTCTTAAGTTAATACTCGTCCACGCCAGGCAGTTTCCTCGCCGCCCCCGTGCTCGCATCTGGTTACCCAAGGGGCAAACTGACCACGCGAAGATCGTCCGCTGTCTGCAGGTCATGAACCCAACCATCAAGATGGATGATTGGGTGGTCCTTAAGGCAGAGAGGATGATAAAGAGCAGCCAGCCGTTCCTGCTCCTGATCAACGAAGACTGCGTGGCGCAGTTGGCGGAGGTCGATTACAAACTCAACTACGGCGTGAGGAAGGTCAAGGTCTTCTTGTCCATGCCACCAGACAACGAACTGGAGGAGATCGATGAGACCAACAAGATGTTGGATGATCTCGTCCTGGACGATGCGACACCCGACACCACCCCCAACATATAAAATGCCCAATGTCGTTCGCAGCATGCACTCTTCAGCTAATCTCCTTGTCCTTCTCAGTCAGCTATGTTCTCAGCTATGTTTTGTCCCAATCTTAGTAACCCAGATCTAGCAGTTGCCGGATACAGGGCGATAGACAGCACGAAAGTTTTAATAGTATCCTTCTATATGGCCCACGAGGAGCGGGCCCCCCTGATGCAGTAAGACAGTTGGTTTAATAGGTAGAAGAGCAGAATAAAACCATAATAATAGGTTGTGATGCCAATACGAGGCATACATTATGGGGCAGTAGCGAGGATAATAACCGAGGTGACTCCCTTTTTTGAGTATATTTTAGATAAGAACGTAGAAATATGCAATAGGGGTAACATCCCAACCTTCTTATTCCCAAGCACCGCGGAATTTCAAAGATGGGAAGAGGTTTTAGACCTTACCCTTCTTGTAGGTAGTCATAACGTCAAAGTGGATAACTGGAGGGTCTCCACCCAACAGTCCTTCTCTGGCCACAGATATATTTATCGGCAAGAACTCCGGCGCCGTCGCGCAACCCCCGTAAAACAGACTGGAACAAGTTTAAGAAAACTGTACAGTCAAAAATCACAAACCGTGTAACCCGCTTTCCAACCTTCTCCAAAGAATTGGAGAAGGAAGAGAAAACGTACCCGCCATGGTGGTGCAAGGAACTGAACCTCCTCAGAAAGGAGACACGCAAAACATTTAATCAAAGTTATAGAACCAAAAACTGGCAGCCTATAAAGATATTCTTAAGGAATACAAAAAGAAAATAAGCAAAGACAAGAGAGAATCTTGGGTAAAACATTGCGAATCCCAAAAGCACATCAAAGATACGGCCAGACTCAGCAAGATTCTGTCTAAAGAACACACAAATCCAACCTTCCTAAACAAGCCCGACGGCACAGCGACCAATACAGTAACGGAATCGCTAGAGCTACTAGTAGATACCCACTCCCTGGAAATAGAGCAACTGAACCCAACGTAAAAGCGGTGGACCAGGACCCCAACCAAGACATCCTAAATGAGATCATTACCAAAGAGAGAATAATTTGGGCTATTGACTCATTCGACCAATATAAAAGTCCAGGACCGGACGGTATCATCCCAATTATGCTACAGACGACCAAAGAGTGCATCTCTGATTGGCTGCAAAACATTTTTAAGAGCTGTATAAATCTAGCATACGTTCCAATCCAGTGGAGGGAATCGAAGGTAGTTTTTATACCCAAACCTGGCAGAAGAGGCCAATAAGCCTGACATCCTTTGTACTGAAGACTCTAGAACGCATTCTAGACCTTCACATCAGAAACCGTATAGAAAAAGACTCCTTTCTAGTGAGCAGCATGCGTACCTGGAAGGACGCTCCACAGAAACAGCACTGCATGAAGTAGTGAGACACATCAAAAGATCACTCGAATATAAACAGTATAAACACTGGCTGCCTTCTTAGACATTGAAGAAGCCTTCAACAATGTCCACGCAGATTCCATCCTTGAATCTCTAAACGTGGTCGAAGTTAATAGTTGCCTTAGGGAGTTCTGTCACCTTTACTCTGGCTAATCAATATGAATGGCATCCTAGACAAGTTCAGTCATGGCGCTGCCAAGGCCGTAGCCTACGCAGATGATGTAGTGCTTTTAATATCAGGACCTTACACGGATGTTATAAGCGATTTAATGACAGCGTCATTAACAAAACTAAGCAGATGTGGTCTAAGCATTAATCCAACGAAAACGGACTTAATGCTTTTCACAACAAAAACAAAAATCCCCAGTTACCCCTCACCTAAGTTAGATGCGGAGGCACTTAAGCTATCACAATAAATATTTAGGGGTTATACTAGACGCAAAACTCAAATGGAAAAGAAATATTCAAGAAAGGTATAAGAAAGCCTGCATCGCTTTCTACACCTGCCGGAAAAAGTTCGGAAAAAACTGGGGTCTGCACCCCAAAATCATACTTTGGATCTACACAGCAGTAGTCAGACCCATACTCTCATACGGGGCACTTGTCTGGTGGACAGCGCTCTCAAAAAATTACAACGTTACGAAACTAACAAGAATACAACGCGCAGCCTGCGCAGGCACCACAGGAGCATTAAGATCATGCCCTGCGGCTGCTCTAGACGCCATACTAAATATTCAACCA